>WOGP01007064.1:0-11989 GCA_015342065.1 Leptinotarsa undecemlineata
TTATATTTTTATCACTTTTCTCTTCATTGTCCTCGCAGTCGCTATAATTATTTTCGTTTGTATTCAACAAATTCTCTTCCAAATCTAACTGAATTTCATCTAAAGTCTTTCCTTTGTGCCCTCGTGCTTCTCCCCTTTCCATTAAAATCAGCAATTTGAAGAGTTTTGCTGTTTGGTAAACATCATCTGGGACTGTAACAACTTTTATGAATTCCTGGGGTGTGACCCATGAAATTTGACAAATTCTCATATTCATTTTTACTCAAACTGAATAATTGCGACATAGTTGCAAGATGCTTTCTCAGACGTGTTATGTAGCGTGCCATTTTCCAATAATCGAAAAATCTACTGCGCGATAAAATCAAAATGAAGATATGTTTCAAATGTTGAAGAAAAACATAGATACAATCTTTCATCGAAAAGCTAGGAACCTAATCAGGCCCTAATAAGTACCATGTTTATTGTTATTGAAATTTTTTGCCAGCCTTCATTATATCTGCCTAACAGATTTCTATTGAATCAAGAGATAATAATCATCTTTATATTTTATTTCAAGTTTGCTGTAAAGATCAAGTCTTCGGAGAATTACATTCACAACACAATCTCATGTGGCTTCCAGTAAGATCTTTTTTCATATCTACCTTACATTTCATCAACATTGTTTTTTAATTACTCATATAATTTCAGAAATGTTCAGATCAACCTCATTCACAATTTTTTCGTATCATTACTGATACAGTTTCTGCACACTTTCCATAATGTAGAAAACTTATCAAAATAAAAAATTGTCTTTTGAAAGTTTGTAGTTGACCTTATATAGGTATAGTATTTTATTTTTTCCCTAATACCCTACAATCAGTATATACGACATCATTTTGTGAGTGCTCTCTTGCACTTGTGTCTGTTGGCATCCTATTCTGTCAAATGAAAACCCTTCGTTATTAAACCTTCTTCGATTGTTTCATTTTCATATTTATCCCACCGCTGCCACCAAAATTTGAAATTTTTCAACACCTTGTATTATCTGAATATGAAAGAATACAAATCTGTAAACATGTTCAATCACATAATGTTGAGATGAATGAAGCGTTAATTGTAACTCATAGATAATAAGTCACCATTTCCACACGCGTTTCTCCTTCCAAAAGTGAAAAATTTTCCCATCGCTGTCACATTATCGCCAACTTCCTTAAAAAGCGATCACTGAAACCCACAGATCACTACGATATATGCCGCTAATAGAGGAAATGAGCAATTTTTTCAATTTCGTCTCGGATGTTTTTCTCCGGCTAGTTACCCGCTCGGCCGCCAGGCAACGCTACCATCTCTTAGGCGTAACATGTATCAATAACGCCCCCACGTTCGGGGGAGGCGCTTCTCGCTGTCCCCTGATCCCCACTCGGCCGCCAGATCCGATGCGGACGCAGTTGCTTTGCGATGCTGTGGTCCTGCGTTACAGAACACTTTGATTTCCCGATCGAGGAGTATAAGGAACCGCTTGTGTAATTTGAATTAAGATTGTCGGTTATTGATTTTTAAAGGCGATTACGGGCGTACGAATGGCGTGGAACGGTTAGAGAGATGCGATGGATGTCTCGAGTTTGGAATGGTGTTCCGCAAGGACCCGTGCTTAGCCCTGACTTGCATATGGGAGACGGGGGAAAGCTGCCGCCCTGAGGAAAAATGTTCGCCAGGCAACTTGAAAAAAGTATTGAAAGTTCGTCCGCCTTATTTTATATCATTCGAAACGGAGGGGCTAGAGCCAAAAAACGAAATTCGGCAAGTCTAGTTTTTGGAAAATATATCAGAAACAAACACTGATATTCTTGATCTGAAATGAGATTATTCTAGTGGGATCAACTGAAAAAAAACGGCCTCTTAAAAACAGGGTAGCAGATTCGTATCAGTTACACTAGTTTTAACCCGATAGACCGATTTTCATCATTTTTTATTTTTTTGATTCATCTCCACTCAGGACAGCAGAAGAACTATTTGAAATATCGAAAAAATTTAAAAGAATAAACAAATTCTCAACTTCGGTTTGTTAGATTATGATAGATAAGCGCCATGAGGTTATGACATAAGGCGCATGAATAATTGTTATATCAAAAAAGAAGCAAAGTCAGCAGTATCCATCACAGTGTTATTTATACTGCCGCAAGCAAAAAGATCGAACATCCACACGAAGTCATGATGTAATTAGACTACGGAATATTGCGAATCAATCCACTGCAGTCGAAGAAGAAATCGCACGAGAGGAGCGCCTTGTTCTGTGTTGCCAAGTATACTGTTTTTGTAGTAGATCTTCCGGTTTTTTTCTCGACTTCTATTCTATTGTTTGAGACTCAATTTACTTTCTATAATGACTATTGTAAATTTGTAAATAGAAATTATTACCGTGCATGTAGAAAGTATCTATAAAATATATTTTCTACTGTTTTTTTGTATCAATCTACTGTTTTTCTGGCACAAAATCTACGGCTAAACATGAATATGATCTTGCAACACAGACCGTATTAGTACGGCTTGATTTCATGCTTCACAAATCCAATATAAAAAAATTTATACAGCTCAATGTCGTTACAAAAAATCAATTAGTGATGAAAAACTAAATCACCAACGAAATAAGTATTGTTACAAATTGAGAAAATTGTTATATTTTGCTAACAAACCACACATTGTTCAACAACGCTGATGCTTTTCTGTTTATGTTAGTTCACAACTTCCTCACCAGACTGCAGGTGTGTTCAGTGAGTACAATGGCCAAAAGCCACTTTACCCCGATAGGGAAGAAGTGATTGATTAAATCAGCTGACATTGTTTTGAATTAGCTTTTTCGCATTAAAAAAATGGGTATGATTATTTGATGACTGATGATACGAAAGTTGATGACTTTATAAGTACATATTAAAATATTGGTCATGTGACCAATATGTGATTTTTAAATTCAACAATTTGTATGTTAGTTAATAACAACTATAAGCGCCAGTTATCGAATATTTGAAAAAACATCTCTTCAGCGATGCTAGTTCTGTGATGCCGTTGTTTATTTACTCCTTTTTTATATTTGAGATATATGTATACCTTTTATCTATATTAAATGAATAAATACTTACTTTGAATTGTTCTTTGAAGACAGTAGATTCCAGCAACGTAGTTGTGCTTCAGCCTACCACCAATAAAGAGACGGAGTGAAACAGCCAAAACACCACGCATTTATGATTTAACACCAGTTAAATCATAAATGCGTGGTGTTTTAGCTCTGGTTTCCAATTATATGTTTAATTAGTTAACTAGTTTAGTGATCCAATAATTTTTGTAGAAAACAGATTCAATTTTTTTTTGAAAAAACAATTGTTTTCTTGCCGACGTTTCGAATGTAATTAAATTATTCTTCAGAGCTGCAAAAGTAGTTTTTTCGAGTTGATAATATTACTTTTTTAAAAACCATCAGACATATTAGATACATATTTCAAAAATAAAAAACATTGCAAACAATAAAAATTTCCGAGACACCAACACAACACGAAAATTTTGGTTGTTTGCATTATTTTTTATTATTTTTAATATGTATCTAATATGTCTGATGGTTTTAAAAATAGTAATATTATCAACATGAAAAAACTCCCTTTCGAGCCCTGGAAAAGATTTTTTTAAGGAAAACATTGATCCTATATGTTTAATGTTTCATGAAAACAATGGTTCTTGTTGACAACAAGACTGTATTATAGAAAATAGATATAAATAAAATGGTAATGAAAATATCTATCGAATATTCAATTAATTATATGATTATAAACTTCGAAAATTTCTGGTCATGTATATGCGTCTGGTCATGTATATGCGCCTACAATCAAAATATACAAACAATAAAAGGAATAGTTTGGATTTTCAATTCTTTTCATTGAATAATTATGATTTCAATTGAGAAATAAGTACCTAATGTAGTGAGAAACACAACAAAAGAAATGGAAAGTCCCTAGTGTAAGTTCTGAAATCGATTCAGATATTTGTGAATGAATGTTTTATGGACGGAAAAACTTATAAATTATTTCGTGAGAGTCGACAGTTAGTTAACAAAAAAAAAAGTTTTTCAAGGATTTGTTATTTTCGTTGCAATGTCAAAGACTTCATTTGAATCTGATAATACGCCTGAAGTAGAAAATTTAAATATTTAAAGCCAAAGAAATTGCTCAGTTTGTTAGGGTGCTTTGACCAACATGGGCAATAATTGTAATAATAAATGAAAATCGTTTGTAAAAGATCAAACCAATAAGAATATTATTGTAAATCGTGCCCGAAAGAAAATAACGCTGGCCGGCGCTGGTAACCAAAAACCAAACTTGACGTAGTTAAGAGCGCGGGAAAGCCGAATGTTCCCTGTCGCTCGGGAAGCAGCAAAAAACTTCGGCAAAAATTCTACGATGTTCGGTTACGATATTTAAACGCTAGCGGCGGGCATATCGAAACAGTCAAGTACACAATGAAGTGGACGTGTGCGGTACGCGAAGTGAGCTAGTAAGGCGATAGACATTCAAATAATAGTTGAAGTTTTAAATGAAGTGTTTGTTGTAACTAAAGTGAAATAAAGTTAAGCTTGATTATTCAGTGTAGTCAGTTATTAATCAACCCACTTGTTATTGATCAGTTGACTCAGTTATTGATCAAAAAAGGTGCCATACATAATGGAACGTCTGTAAAACTCATTATTACAACTTTTCATACATATCATTTTCTATGCGCAAATATTTATTTCCGATATACCTACATTGTTTTGTGAAAGTCCTTTTTTCGTGGCATTTTTCACCAATCATGGTCAACAGGAGATGAATAATTTTTATAACTTTGTACACACCAATTGGTGTTCCCATATGTAGTTCTACAAACTTTTATTCAATATGGATTATCCAGAAAGTTGTCGAACAGTATTCAAAACTGAAAAATATTGGTTTTTCCATCTTTGAATGAATCGAAGAATTTTGTATATAAGTGTATAATTGTAAAATCTTTCGACTTACGTCATCATCAGTGCTCACCTGAAAGTAATCACTCTAATTGAAAAAAAATTTTCGAATAATTTAAATTAAATTATGAGATTGGAAATTGTTGATGAGTACTTACTCGTCAAGCAACAGTAAGTAAGTACTGCTAGCCTAAAAGTTGCTGATGAGGTAATGAGACAAGTGCCTCATTCCGAAACTTTTAAGTATGCTACTGAGCCTATTTTAGCATTTTGGACAATAATTTTACATTTTTCTCACGATATTTTCGAAGTGATAACTTCTCATGGGAGGGCAAACCGCTTCGTTACGTAACGCGATACGGCGCCACTCTATCTGGCTTCTCTTTATCCTCACTCTACCACCCAGCGACGGTTACTGCTGTGTCTTAGACAAACAGTTCTCTTGCCTTGTAAATTAATCTTTTAATTATTTTTTAATCAATTTTTTCGAAATCTAGAAGAAATTGAAAATTTATAAAGTAGGTGACATCTTGTGAAAATGTATTACAGCTAGCACATGACTGTTACAGATATTTCCTTCTACACATAATGTAATGTTTCTACCGATACATAGAGGGCCGACAAGTTTCAATATCGAATCGTTGATCATACGAATGTACTTGGAAAATAAATATCATTTTGTTTTCCATTATAATTTACTGAAGGTCTGCGTACCAGTGGAATTTCAAAAGTTACAGTTGGAAAGTTAAAAAAAATGTAAACTGAAGCAGATATATTATACTTATACCGTTGGAAACGAGATGTCGCTGATGAGTCGATTTGATGTTTTTTTTAAAGATGGATTTGAAACAGATATCTTATCAATTTCAGATACCCAAAACATCAGTTACATCAAATTGATAATTTTAGCACTACTTTTTGGGATTCACAAAAGGTAGTCCAGTATTCTCGAGTTCCTCAAATGTAACAGAGTCAATTCAAAGGTGTTTTTTGTTGCGAGGTGTCCAACGTTTCTTGCAACAAAAAACACATGACCGGGAGTTTGTGAAGTGTGGTGAAACCGTTTTATTTCAAAAGGTAATATTAAACTGTTTTGATTAAAGTAAACAATGCATATTTCCTCACATTACACAAGATAAGTAGAGATATTGTTTTCTTTATTTTACTTTGGTCGATAAGAATCATTATCAACACAAAATTATATTTATATTTCGACAAGGTTTTCCAAGCATGAGAATATAATTTGCAAGGTTAATGCAGTCGAAGATTCTTGTCTTCAATGGAAAACAAATGAAAACTTCCATGGTTTGTTCTCGAATGCATTCCACCCATTCAATTGTTTAAAATAAATCGTGAATATTTTGTAACGTTGCAATCGAAAGGTAGATAATTCGATTTATTTTGAATGTATTATCGAAACTAATTATCTTTCTTAACTGCTGTGGATTCTAGAAAGGTCAAAAATATTTATACAACTCTTCTTTATCTTCATTCGAAATCGGTAACGAGAATATCGGCTATGAAATATTTAGAAGCCCATATTTTCAATAAAAAAAAAGTCATGAGATTACTGACAGGAAGATGATAACCTACACTGCCGTTAATGTAGAGTTAGATAACTACTTATATAATTATAATTTTTTTCTGTTCTGTTTCACTCCTATAAAAGAATATCCGAAGTATTCATTTTTGAAGCCCCAAATCATAAGGTACCAAATCAGGGCAGTACGATGGATGCGGATGGCACATGTATTTGTATCTTTTCGATGTATAAATGATCAATAATTATTCACGTTAAGTACAAGACAGTTTTCAAAACTGGGGAATATATGTTTAACACAACCACTCAAAGGAAGGCAACAAAACATCAGAAATTTTCAGCATAAGTAACCCCGTTAGTATATATTTTATATATAACCGTAACAACTATTGTACGATTTAGTATGTTCAGCATCTGAACATACTAAATAGGAACATAATAATAGGAGATGAATCGGGAAAGAATTTTATATATGTTAATTTGGTTTTGATAAATGAAATTTTGAAGTTCTGGCGGAAAATGAATCTCTTGAAAACAAGAACTAAAATGCTGTCTGTCGGCTCGCGTTTCCATAACTTAGTTAGCATCATCAGGAGATGACAAGGACAAGCTATGTTACAGTTGTATATGCATCCACAAATCATCAAATTGCATTGGTTCAGTTGCAACAACAGCCATAGAAAAAGCAAATATACTAGCTGAACAATTTGTGTCCCACTCATCCACCATAAAAAAATAGTATAGGTTATTTTTCTATACCTTGAGGCAATTTTGTTGTAGGTACATCACTGGTTACCCTGAATATTTAAAAGTTTTT
Organism: Leptinotarsa undecemlineata; assembly: GCA_015342065.1. NCBI lineage: Eukaryota > Metazoa > Arthropoda > Insecta > Coleoptera > Chrysomelidae > Leptinotarsa > Leptinotarsa undecemlineata. The sequence goes on from WOGP01007064.1 coordinate 7,321, forward strand.
ATGCAACTACTTTTTTATTGATGTCATAAAAATCGCTTGGCTATAAATTATGCTACAACTGCACCGGATTAAATCATTAGCTACAACATTTCAACAAATAATTTGGCCAACTTTTCAACAATAGGATTTTATCTCATTCAGATAATGAAAATTCATTTAGTGTTTGATTCTCTTCAAAATAAAAAATAACATTCTCCTGAATTTTCCTTTAAATTTTTTTTTATTCATAGTAATAAAAATAATTTACATTCACAACAATTCAACTAGTCCATGCACCATTTACAAAAGAAACTCTCAATTGTGCAAGTCTACAATTGTACAATGTTTTAAATGATAAAAGTCACAAACCTGACCAAATTCTACAGGATTTTGGTATGACACTTTATATTTTAAATAATTTGCCAATCTCTTGGGCCATCAATAATTTTTTTATTTTTCGGTTTTGTATTTCACCTCAATTACATAGAAATAATGTTTCCTGACTGTCTAAAACTATCAAAAATGATTGATAGCTATTAATGAAAGAGGAATACCGATTTTTTAATTAGAAATTTAGTAAATGAAAGAAATGATTGGAAAGAAAATTATTAAAATAATGTTAGCCTTTTACAGTTATTATTTTTAGTCTTATCAGAAGAATTCGAAGAATAATTAAAAGGGTTCGGGGCTCTGGGATACAAATATAATCTTCCCATTGTTGGCAATATGTACTTCATTAGCCATTCAACCTTTTATTTTGGAAAGTATCAGTTGTTCCTGTTGAACAATAAATCAGTTGATACCTGAGACCTCCTGAAACGACATTAACCAAGCTCAGTGTTCATTTGATAATACTCTATTAGTTAAAAATGTCGAAAATATCAAGTAATAGCAGTGATAGTGCAGAATTCGGGTGAGAAAATATTCATCAAAATTATGCCATTTCTTTTTTTTATATATATTTCGAAAGTACATAGAGGACTCATGTGAAAGTTTATGAAAGGGAAAGTTTCAAAGCTGATTACATTACAATTAATAACTACCTACTTCTAGTTTTTCACTGGCACAGAAAAATGAACCGCCTAGTATCTTTGACATTTATTTTTCTGTAGTACAAGAGGTGCACTTTTATGTTAAAGTTCAAGCAATACCAGTTACTACTAAGATTTTCGAGGTAAATAAAAAGGGGAAAAATGGCATTTGATAGAAATAATTGAAAATACGTAGCTTGGTGAGATATTTCAATTTTTGATTTTTTTAAAAACTAAGTAAACTTCGAATATTACTGGAGTTTTTTCCCAACACCAAACCGTTATTTCAACACCTTTGTGGTGTTTCCGCAAGTTGGATAAAAATTTCTCTATAGATGACGTCATAGTGCCGCCATGTTGGGTTTTGATAAAATGGCTCCTATGCAGCTATTTAAAAAATATACAGGGTTCAACTCAAAATTATTGACATGGGTTCATTAGAAATGTCAAGTTTCTGAACCCAGAAAAAACATTTTCCATCTGTCCACATGGACATTGGTTTAGACGACTCAATGAATGGCGGCCTGTACAATTCTGTTTTAGCCCGATATTTATTTTTTTTTTTGTTTTAAACTTCAGAAGAAAAAACAATACTTAGAAATGGTTTCTGGAATTTTTTGACTTTTTCATATATTCTCTTTTCCAAAGTATTTTTTATTTAATTTCGAAAATGGAGTCATAAATATTAAAGATCTTTTAAAAATTTCAATGTTGTTCGAAATCCCGAAAATTGAGAAGTTTCGAACCTTGAAAAATGTAATTATGCATGGTTAATTTGAAAAATACAAACCAGCTCAACAGAAAAAAAAGTGAACTCGCCCCTTGTAATAATTATCTTTGAATTTTCTTTTTTTGAGGCATTTTGAAAATTCAGGATGCTGAAATTATTTTAATAACAAAAAAGTAAAATTTTCTTTTTTCAAGGGATATTGGTTCAAGAAAGCTTTTAAAAATTACAAAAAAAAAGATTCCGATATTGATGAACACTTGAATTTTTCAATTGATAGATTTCGATCAAGTATTTAGACTGAATAAAAAGAGTGTTTGATCTTTCACGATAACAAATAGCTTAAAGGTCGTCACCCTTCGAATTTCTTTAAGTCACCAATGGTCAGTCAGAGATAATTTGCCCTACCTGACCTTTCTTCAAATCTGTTACTATCCAAATCCACCGACCCTTAGTGTATATTGCAAATGCCAAATGACTCCATGTCCTCTATTGTCAATATACAGCATCTCGCGGATCAACAACAAAACATGTCAGGTGAATGTGAATCAAGTGTGTGTAATATTCACAGGTGAGATGGAAATTTTGACAAAGTATTTCTTTTTGATATTATATAACCTCAATAGGGTTGGTAATTTTGCTCCCTCAGTTGTTTTTATGCCCATCTGCGTTTGGCGGTAAAGTAATTATGTATGTTTGTACCTATATAAATATGTTGTGTGTTAATAATTGTTGAAGTTTTAGAGTTGACTCCTAAGAATCGAGGCTGCCATTTTAATTTGTTTAATTCAACTGTTTTCGATTGTTACTTAAAAAAATGTAATTCAGTTAGATGACAAATTTGGGCAGCGGCAGTATTGAAGAAATATTACTATCTGTATATTCCTAGTATTTATATATTCAATGAAACGATTTTATGTGTATGATTCACTAAATTGTCCTCTCGGGGGGGGGCTTCTCTTTTTTGAGCGGTATTGTGTTGATGAATCGTATACTTATGGTTTGTGTTCTAGGAAACTGTCAATTGCAACATTTGATTATGTTACCTGTTGAATTGACAATATACATTTTACAGTTAAGGAATACCTACTATTTATCAGACTTTAACCGAGATAATCTTACTTTAATTGAACATTCTTTAATTTCTGGCAATGTATTAACATTCGCTCATTTCGTGCATAAAAGAAATAAGGTTCTTTATAATAATTTAAAATGTGTTCTTCAAAAATTGCAAATGAATGCGTAATCAAGTTTCTGGTATGGAAACAAAGTAAATGGAACCGTTTTTGTTGAAGTTTGAATATGAATTTGAAATCACGACATACATTTTATATGACAAGTAAAGTAGAAGAATGATAGTGATATGGAAAAAGCATCATCTGATTGATGTCTGAAATCATTGACAAAATATAAAAATAAAAACAGAATATATTTGAATAGATGGATGAAATTGAAAACTTAGGAAATTAAAATATTGGAATCATTTGGCTATAACAAAAAGAAAATATAAAATCTTTATCAAAAATTATAAAAATAATGACTTGATACTGATGATTGAAGAAAATAAAATCTGGCTGGTGGGCTGTGGTCCAATGGAACTTTAAGTATCAAACGTTTTGTCTGCCACTGCGACAGACACCATCAGTGATAGGCAGGTATATGCGATGACTGCGACGGTTAACGGGAAAACAGATTTTAAAATATAATTTTTTTAATTAGTGTTTCAATTATTTGTGTGTCAATTATTTACGGTATATATTCAATTAAAAATATTGAGTGTTGTACAATAATCACTACATAGTAGAAAACACATTTTTGCGCGTTAAGGGCAAAGGCAGGCTGAACCGTACGAGATAGATCAAAATAATGTACAGGGTTATGCAATATAAATGACCCACCCCTTATCATCGTTATTATTGCCTACAGAAAAAAACGTTGAATGTAAAAGTTGTGTGCTTGTGACTAAATTTTGATAAAATGCTGTCAAAAATACAGCGGCATGCAGATTTCAGGGGATATAAATTTTTTAATATTTTTTTCAAATGGGACACCCAGTATATTATTGAATTTTTGGAATGGTCTTTTTTTCTGATTTCAAAAATATACCATATATTACCCCTATCTTATAACGTTTTTGAGTTATTAGAGATGAAGAAGAAAAATTTCAAATATTGAAAAATAGAAAACAAAAAATGTATTTAAGATATTTAAATAACATGATAAGTCATAACAGATGTTCAATATGCCAACCATTATTGTCGATGCATAATTGATAACGTATTCTTATATTTATAAGTGCATCGGAAATTGCTTCATTATTGACATTCAGATTCATTATTTCACGTCGAATCATGTATTCAATTCATTGAAAATCATAATTATTATAGTTATTAACAATGTCTTTCAGAAATCCCCAGAAAAATGAATCCAAAGGCGTCAAGTCTGGACTGTTAGGTGGCCATTTAATGCTTTCATTATTTCCTATCCATATTGGGAATACATTATTCAAATGTTCTTAAACGGGTATATGAGGGGTTATCCCATCTTGCATCCAAATCATATTGGCAACCTCGGCTTCCGAAACTTTTTGTATAAGAATATTTTCTACTTCTGGAATAAGTATTTCTTGATAGGTAACTCCTGGCAATATATAATCATAAAATATTGGGCCAACAATTTAATTTTTATACAGGGTGTCCCTGGATTTCCTCTTTTCCTCTTGGGAATGTATAGATGGGGTCAAAATATCACCAGCACTTCATATAACTTTTTTTCCTAAAATCCTTCGTTACCAAGTTACGGGCCCTCGAAGTTACAAAATGAAAAATGTTTTTCTGTGATAACTTTTCAAGTGAATATTCAAAATCATCCAAATTTTGGTAATTGACTAAACAAATGAATTCCGTCGATGAGCTTTCATGCAGGAGTCAGT
>WOGP01007065.1:0-11988 GCA_015342065.1 Leptinotarsa undecemlineata
AGTGGAGGCATCTGAAACGTCATATTTTCAGGCTATATTGACCGATGGCATAGATTATGTTGGCTTATTTGTGGTTTATGGCCCATTTGCATGCATCTGCGACTCAAGAGAACCTCACATGAAAAAGTCTAACGAGGTAAAATCGGAAGATCTTGGTGGCCAGTTCACATCACCTCCACGTGAAATGACCATGCCCTCAAATCGCTCGTGCAGAATATCTAATGTAGCTTGAATTGCGTGGCACGTAGCACCGTCCTGTTGAAACCGCATGTCGTTAGTGTCCAGATCATCCAATTCAGACCAAAAGAAGTTGTTGATCATTGACCTATAGTGCTCGCCGTTGACAGTGATGGCCTGGCCACCGTCGTTCTCAAAGAAATATGGACCGATGACGCACCCGGCCCAAAATCCAAACCAGACAGTGATTTTTTCGGGATGCATTGGACGCTCTTGGCTCTCATGTGGATTAGTATTGTCCTAAATTGAAAAATTTTGTTTGTTTACGTACCCATTCATCCAGAAATAAGCCTCATCGCTGAAGATAATTTTTCGATGGAAAATCAGGGTCAGTTGTCAACTGTTCCAGACCCCATTCAGAGAATACAGGTCGAGTCGTTGTATGTAGTCGTATACCTTCAGTTCCTGGGTCAGTTGAATTTTGCACAAATATAAGTCCAAGTGCCGGGTGTTGATGTATCGTTTACTGAATCAGTGAACTCAAATTCATCCATCACATTTCAAATAGTCCTCTCGGTAGGACTATTATGGCGACTGTAAAATGGGCGGAGCGCGCGGTACGTTGCCCGAACACCCACTTTGATAAAACAATTTTATTATATCCACGTGTAGTGCCTAGTTCTTTTTTAGTCCTATGAAATAATAACTTTTTTTCTACTTGAAAGCTATCTGACTTCTCTATTACTTTTTTTATGTTTATCTCATCAATCGGAGTCTAAATTTGATAGCCCATGATTTGCTCGCTTTTTGAGATCCAGTGCCTAATATTCGCATAACAAATCTCTTTATGTTCGTTTCAAAATGCATTTTTATACAATTCTATATTTTGTTCAGATATTCTCTGAATGGGCATTATCCAGAAAGTAGTTTTGTAACTTTTCTGAGCATATCTTTACTTGTTCGAGTACTTCACCAGTTCTTTTCTCAGGCGGTCCCTTCATAAAGATTTCTTCCTTTCTGTTTTCACCTTTTTTTTATTTTTTTAGTTTTCTCAGGCGCCCCCTTTATAACGGTTTTCACCGGTGTGTTTCCAGTCTTACTCTTTTCAGTCTTCTTATCAATACTTGCGTACTAAAATAACTCGAATTATTAGTGATATAATGTTCAAATTGTTGCCACTCTTGGTATCTCTCTATACATATCCATCGAATATTCTCGTCATTATACCTCACACATCATTTTTTATCCAGACATCGAAGAAAATCTGTCAAATGCCTACAGGAGAATATCTACGGTCCTAGGTAGTACCACGATGGACATACAGGGTGACAATTCGAAAACTCAGTGACTATATCTGAGCAACCAAATAAAATATTAGAAATCGCTGATCATAACTTCCATAATAGGGAAGAGGAAACAAAATGATGTGAAAGCTAACTTGTTTTCACTTGCCCCCTCGCCTCAAGCCACCCCAACTTTATATTCTTAAATGTCAACCCTTATCAATACCTCATCTAAAAGTTCTTAAGAAATGCTCTTCAATGGTACCTTACAAAGCTACATTCGACGTAATGAGTTTTGGTTCATTAAATATAACACTATTTATTTTCTATTATTAATTTGAGGAATGTTCAAAAACACTCTCATTACCACCGTAGCATTAATAATAATTGAGACTTAAACATTTTACGCCTGTACTATTTTTGTTCATTTGTAACTGAAAAAAATTCATTGAGTTGGGTGTTTGAAATATTCATTTTTGAGAGGTATTTTTGCATTGCTTTTTTCACTTCGAAAGACTGTGGGTTCGATTCCTGCCTCGACCAGATATTTTTCTCAAGAGAATTTATTTGGTTGAAGCTGGGATGATTATGCAACTGTGTTAGGAATCATCCGTTAAAAGATAAGACCCCGTTAGTCCTTAGCTCGCACAAGTTTCTCAACTTCTGAGAGTTGTCGTTCGTATGGGGGCGACAGCTGATTAACGGAAAAACATATTTTAAACAGATTTAAACTTCACGACTGGAAACGAATCAACTAAAGTATTTAACCAGAGGCACCTGAAAAGAAATGTACTGGTCGAAGCAATGCAAATTGAAGTACTCGGACAGTTTGCAATTAATCATATTTTATCGACTCGTCAGGCAGCTACAGTAATCGGATTAACCCGGATTATCAAATTACATACATGTCATCCATATAAAATGCAAATCCTTCAATAACTTAGTGTCGATGATCACGACAGAAAAATTGGATGTCGTGAAATTATGACGGCTATAATTATCGCAGAACATCGGCTCATCAAAAATATTTGCTTCAGTGACCAGTTCACTTTTTATTCAAATGGCAACGCAAATATACAAAACTGTCGTTATTGGAGTGACGAGAGTCAACGACTATTTATAGAAGGGCATACGCAATACCCCGAAAAAGTTAATATTTGGGCTTGTATATTGGGAAATGCGGGAAATGCAATATACCAGAGAAATATATGCTCACATGCTAGAAAGATCTATCGAACCTAGGACAGTTCGTGAATTAGAGAATTAGAGAGACATGAACGGCAATTTGTCTTTAGAAGAAAATTTACTTACTACATTTTCAACAGGGTTGGGGACCTCCTCATTATGTAGTTCTAGTTGGATTATAATTAACATGAAAAGATAATTGAATGGTCTCCTCGATTCCTGGACCTATCTCCTCTTGATTTCTTCCTCTAGGACCACCTGAAATCCGTCGTTTTCAATACGTAAACTTACTCAAATAGCAACCGAAGGAAAGAATAATCCATGAATGCCGAGCTATTTCCAGAGGGACATTTGCCAATGTGCATCAAGAGTATGAAAATAGACTGTATTATGGTGTCGTAAAGAATTGAAATCATTTTGAACATTTTTTTAATGAATAAAAGGAAATAAAATCTTAATTTAAATAAATAGTGGTTCATTTATCAAACCAAAAACTACTACATCGAATAGAGTACCATTGAATTTCATTCAGATAAGGTGTCACAAGTAGGGGGTTGCCATTCAAGAATATGAGGCTGGGGTGCCTCAGCTAACAAGTTAGCTGTTACACATTTTCTTCACTCTTTCTATTATGGAAGTTGTTTTCAGCGATTTTACACAATACTAGCAGATATAGTCATTGTAAGTTTTCAAATTGTCACCCTGTATATGTAGAACCCTGGATAAGATGAATTTTATGACTTTTATTTCGAAATATTTTCTCCCCATTACTTTTTTCAGTTCACATATCTATATGTCCTTCATCATGTTTTCAACCAATCCAACATTGTATACTCTCAAATTTAGTGAATGGACGTTATTATTTTATTATCATCATTACTTTTCATTGTAGTTTTACTGAATTCCATCTGATATTTTCAGATACTACGTTCTTTACCATCTACCGAAGCTCAAGTTTCTCGACTCCAATAAAGTTCGCGAATCCGAAAAGACCGAAGCTAAACGATGTGGAAAATTCATGAATATAATAAGGCCGAAAGAATCCAATTCGAGAGAAACTCTGTTGAACAATTCTTCAACTAATACATTCACACCTCTTCCGAAAGCGATGCGGAATCCCAACGACCACAAAGGTAATAGAAACTGTTGAATGAGACATTAACATTTATCTTGAGATAGTAGTCTGTTTCGTTGAATAATAAGGGATGGTGAATCATGAATAAAATTCTGCAGGATATGTTTCATTGTGAATTAACTATCGACCGCAGTGGACTTGCTTTTTAAAAATTCGCATTATGTGATGTTTTTGTCATTGTTCAAAAATGTTACAATAAGTTTGTCAAAAACCAAAACATCAAAATCATGCACGACTTGAATTGTGGATGGTTTAAACTCAAAAAAAATTATTTTGAAAGGAAGGGAAACGCCACAAAAACCGAAAAACTGACCATTTCTCGGAGAAACCAACTATCGTCAGAATTATCTAAATAATAAAAATATTTTGCTGAGCTCAGTTCAATAACCGAAAAACCATTCAAACATGCTCATGTGATGTCACGTTAAAACTCAATCCACTCTTTTCAAGAAGATGATAATTTGTACAGTTTTAAATATGGGGAAAAAATCAACACCTACAATTTTCTTTGTTTTTCAATCAATTCAGCCTAAACTTTCCGCTGTTCTTCATGAAATTGCTATTCAGGTATTCCTCGTGGGGTTGCAAAGGAATGCAGTATGGTACTGCAAAATCAGAAGATACTTATGTAATGAAAATACGATAATGTAACCGAATGCTATTTATCGAAGATAAAGTCCACGAGAAGTCATCGAGAAGTCATCGAGAGAGTGAATTAGCAATCGTTTCCAATTTCTGGAATTTAAGTTTGATGCAGATAAATTCTTCTTGTGGATGATTCGATATCCTCTCAATAGTGGATGGTGTTTTTGACACAACAGAGACAAAGATCATCCTCAAAAAAAATGATGAGTATACTGACTACTTACTTTATATAAATCGGGATTTTCCAGCAATAGTTTCCAACACAATATCGACAGAAAACTATATTTAGCTGGAAACTTGGAAATCCCTTCTAGGTACTGAAGTGGAAAAAATAATTCAACCAGACAATAAACCCATCTGTCGAAGTTTCGTTTCCAAAAAATTCAATCTTCATCAGATTTCGTTCGTGCCATAACAGGTTAAAAAGGGTTTTGAATTTATAAAGAAATGCTAATCTGAAATTTCAATAAAGATAGAGGGGACGGAAGCCAATATTAAAAAAAAACAGTCTCAACTAAAATATAGTTTGAATAAACTATTCGAACATATTAATTTAGGTAATAATTGACTCCAAAGAATCAAACCATAATAATCTTACAAATTTTGTTAAACTCCTTTACAGGATGATATTTCAAATATTTTCGATGCCAATTAGATGTGTTAATTTTTGATTTCCCGATTTGAAGTCCCGGCGATATTATCCTGGACATACTTATAGGACCAACATATGAAACTTATCAACTAGTATGAAAGTGAAGTATTGGAGTGCATACTTTTTTCTATATACTAATCGTTTGACTCGATGTCAGGACACTCAGGCATCACAGGCAACAAAAAAGCTGATGAGCCGATCGTCAACCCAATATTATAGGCCTTGTACATGGGTATTTGATACGAAACCAGATTGGATATTGGGTATATAACAAACGTAGAGAGTACCGGAAAACACACAAAAAAAACGTTATAAAGGGACTAGAAACTACCTCACCAAAGTAGAGATTGGCTCATAACAAACACAGGATTACTCATTGGACACAAAAGGACAAAAGGGACAGCTCATCATATTTCATTGAAGAAAATGTCAAAATTACATTTTTTGAAAAGATCTCTTATAGATTTACTCCTGAACTGTACTCTGTTATCGACTACTGGCGTTTTCAGAGAAGCACACACTAGTATGACATAGAAAAAAGAATAATCTTATCAAATGAGTCATACACAACAAGAATAAAACGATAAACTTCACAAGATTAACGTGAAGATCCAATTGGTCAGTCTCCACCGACCAGCGACCATGATCTCGAGGCAGTGAAAGTTTTACTCAACATCAAACCAATTGGCTTATTTTAATCGAATTTGGCAACGTTATAAACATAATAATATTTTATTATAGCGATAGTTTCAGCTCCTTATATTAATTGGCTATTCGAGATTCACTTTTGAAAATACTTCTTCAACTTATTGATCGAAAATAGGAACTCTAACGAAACAAGGTATTTCAAACATTTTCCACATTACTCTGTTTTGCGAAAGGATGTATCTTTTTAGAGAGATCAAACTCTACTTAGACAGAGAGTGGTCTGGGTAAAGTTCACTCCTGCGGCTTTAGCCGCAGAAGTGAAGTGATCTCTGCGTTTCATGTGGGACTTTTGCAGAACGGGTTCCAGCTGCCTTGAAGGGAGTAAATTTCACTTGTTCAAATGAGTGCGGAGTGAGATTGGAACGCCAAGCATATTCGTAGCATCAACTTTGTTCGTCACCTACACTTCCGATGACCAAATTTGTCAGAGTTTGTGCTGATACTTGCCGCAGAGAGAGTTATTCACTGCTATTGCCTCTTATTAGTGGCCGTTGTTCCACTCCGAGGTAAGTTCAGGTGGTACATGATGCCTCCATCTACGAGCTTCACATAATGCCCATAATCCCCGCATCGTCCTCTTTTGATATGGACCGTTGCACATTTGTCTATCCTGAATTTCACGTCGATACCATAAATGTACTCTTTCATCAGCCTCAAGCACTGATAGAGATCATTTTCTCCTGAGAAATAAAGTTTAAAATTTTCATTATGAAACTAATGTGTTCTCCTGAGTATTTCAGAGCGCAACGGATCATGGCAAAAATACTGAGGACTTCCCCCTAAAATACACCTTTTCTGAAAGAAAACTACTCTATTTGAACTCTAGCCTGACCACATATTATGGTGAAGCCAGTGAGCCATATTGGTGTCAGTTGATTTTAGAAATGAATAGGAAAACATTAGTTATTTTGTACTTTTATTCATCCAGTTGTATATCGTTGATATTGTGTTGATATGAAAAACAAATTCGTCGATAATTATGAAAGGGAACATTTCATTTTCTTTAATTGAGAAAATAAATTAATGAAAGAAGGTTTTGGAACAAGGTGATAAGTTGGCAATTCGTAAGTTCGATGGTACATGTTTCGACCATTGGAAATTTCGAATGGAATTACTGTTCAGAGAACATCAAGTGATTAGTGAAGCAGTTCCCTTGCCGAAAGACGCCAACTGAAAGAAGAAGAAGTTCAGCAATGAATGTGTAGCAACACATTTATTGTTGCTACATATTTATTACTAACGTCACCATCACCGTATTATAGTTTAACTACAGCATTAGAGACATTATCTGAAGGAAATATAATCTTGGATTTACTGAAAAAAAGAATATTTTACGCCCTATCAAAAATTGTCAAAGGACAAATTATCCTTAGAATAGTCCAAGAAATAGTCCCTTGAAGTTTCGTCACTTATTTAATGAACACCCTATATAACTATTATGAACACTATAAACCTACATGAATTATTAATGTTCTCATTTCCACAAAGTTAATCAAAAGAGGGTACCGTTCTTTAGTAATCCAATTCCCAGAATCTTCTTAATTTAGTTTATTAATATTTCTCGACTCTCGCGTCTACAAGTAAATTCGGAAACTGTATAACCTCAGTCTCATTTCATTCCAAACAAGTATATCGGTAGCTGAGGTTCTCCAGGAATTTTATTGCGTCTGTCGGGTTAAACCCTTCTGTTCTTCCATGACAAAACAAGCTCTCTGATTAAGCAAGTCTGTGACAATAATTTGACTTCGTTGTTTGCGTATGTTATCAAAACTTTACTAAGTTTGTATCGTGTTTGACGTTTCATTGAAAAAACATCTGGATAATTTGTTGGTGATTAAAAACCACATGCTATGTTTGAAGTTATGTCACTGAATGAATTCATTGCTATCAACATTCAGGACATAATTAACCCTCCACAATACTTTTTGATGACATTGGTCGTATCTCGTGTTCAACTCTACAAGCATTATTATTTCATCTCGGAACTATGTTTCGTGTTAACCGTTTGAGTGTATAAGCCTCTTTCTTCTCTTGATAAATTCAGTGATATATATTTCTGAAAACTGAGTTTTTTCTGTGAATATGTAGTATAAAAGTGAGATAAGAATAAAATACATTATTCATTCCACGATACTAACAATTGAGTCATTGTAGGTATAAAATGCAATTAAGATCCAAAAAACATAAAAACAATAAAACATAATGGTATCAGGTCATAGTTTTCCATGAGAGTTGAATATTCATTTTTGAATAATGCAACTACCTTTCTTACCTCATGGCGAAATCAAAAGTAGTCTGATTTCAGTGTATGATAAAGTTGTGTAAAGTTGTGTAAAGTGTAAAGTTGTTCCCATCAATAAAAAGGGAAACAGTAACATAATTTTTAAATATAGGCCAATAATCATACGATCTATTTTTTTTGTTAAAAAAAATTAATACTCATTTTCAGATCGCCTCTAGTGTTTTCTCAATACTAACAAAATAATCTCGGAAAATCAGAATGGGTTCAGACCGGAAAGTTAACAGCATCTGCAGTACACCATTTCTATAGCAAAATAACGCGTCTCATCGATGCTGGTGAGTGTCCTGTTGGGACATTTTGTGATCTCAGCAGGGCATTTGACTGTGTGGATGATAGTATTTTAATAAAGAGGCTATATATGGTGTGAATGATAATGCACTGACATAGATTACAAGCTTTCTACAAAATCGCAAAGAGTATGTATGTTTGAGAAATGAACAATACAATGAGTCGGGGGTTACGCATTCTGCATTAGCTGATATCAACATAGGTGTTCCACAGGGTTCTATTTTAGATCCTGTATTTTTCCGCTATATATTGATGATATTGAAAACCCATTTGAATATGACTGATAACAATGAATGCAGATCATTTTGATGAAATGCTTGGAACAAATTGTAGGTAATGAGCTATTGAGACCTTTGGCAACGTGGACATATAAGAACTAACTATTTTTCAATGTGGAAAGACAACCGTCAAAAAATATGTACAAAACCCGATCTCACTGAGAATGATACACTAGTTTCCAAGTCTGCGCTCCATATGTAGTGCTATTTCAGAATGGTACTACTCACACATTCTTAATTGCTGATGATGTATTACGGGCCAGTAAGTCATATACGTTAAGGTGTTTGTTTCTGGGCACCAACGTCTCAGGAAGTTTTCACTGCACGAAAAAAATTACCAGGTGCATCATAAATGTGCCTAATACCGAGAGTTTTTTCAGTAAATATAAAGTTTCAACACTTCCATCCTTATACATTTTTGAATTGTGTCTTCATATTTTCATAAATAGAGATGGTTTTGTGAAGAATTCTGATGTTTATCAAGTGAATACTCGTTCTCAAAATCACTTCCACTTACCAATCTGTAAAAATAGAGTACATTACCGCTCCTCCACTAATAATGGATTTCGTGCATACAATAAATTACCAAATGAATTGAAAAATTAGTCTTCGTTATTGACCTTCAAAAAGCAACTCAAAAAACCTATTGTTACAAAATTTGTTTATTCAACATAAGAATTCTATTTGAAAGATGTCTCATAAGAATATTGATACCAATATTTCTAATATATTTAGAATTTTTAACGGCGAGTGTTTGTATTTCACAGCTCTTAATGTAAACATGTATGTTTTTTTTAAAACTTGACTATTCCAATTCAATATTTTGTCTCTTGGGAAATGAATCAAAATCATTCTAGATCAAAGATCAGCTCGAATGCGAGATATTAGTGAAAATAATGAACAAGAGCTGACCTCAGTCAGACCCCTATGTGACAACTTGAGTGGCTATGTAGTGATGATTCGTAAATCCACCAGATTTTATGAACTCAGATCTATGAAGTAAATATGATCGCATGACTAGTAGCTGAGAAAAACCAACTGCTCTGAGTTCAGTTAATAGTGAATACTATCGAAAACCTTTTAAATGTTGGTGTGTATGACATCAAGCTGAACTCGAGAAACAAGAATTTCGAATATATCTTGCGTTATGCAGCCTACATTAGTACCTGATTTTCTGGTTATGAAGCCATGCTGATTTGGTGAGATGCTGTTTCTGTTAGACTCATAAAGACATCCTGAAATATTGATTCAAATAGGTTACCAAAGTTATATGAGGCAATTGGTCCATAGTTGACTATGTCTGCTGGATCGCTTGATTTCAATACGGGGCAAGTCTTAGTTAATTTCCACCTAGTTGGATGGTTATAATTGTAGTAATAATAATGTTATTGAAAATTTGAGTTAGTGGTTTAGCAAAACATTGATGAAGTCTTTTGTAATGAAACAGTATACTCTTAACTCTAAAGTAATTTTATTTTTGAGTTTCATCAATGCTTCAATAATGCCACATTCAGTGATAACTCTCAAATGGATATGAATTAGACTGAACATAAACATCAAAGAAATATTGAGATAATTCTTTTATCATAATTCAACAATATCAGACTTCATAAAATCCATTAGTCTTCGTATCTCCTGTTATCCAATTCACACGCATTTAGTTGCTATAGTTGCTATGATCACGCTTCATTCAAGCAGATGAAACTAGTACATTTTCTTTCTATTAAAATAATTCATAATCATCAGATATTGAAAAAACTTCACAAAGGCTCCAAACATTATTGATGTTTGAATACCTTCAACATTTCAATATCATCAAAGTACATTGATTATAGCGAATATGAGTATATACAAATATATGTATTGTTATGTGATGAGTCTCTAGATGACACTGAAAATTGCTATGAACCAATTGCCATTAGACAATATGGATAGAGATTTTTCATGTATAAATAATCTTGCTACGTGATACAGGCATTCAACCGGAAGTAGTGGATATCATATTTTCAAAAATCACTGTTCTTTTTTGGTACAACAAACAGCATCACTTCTTTCGATTATTCATTCTTCCAACATTTTAGTTTTCCATAATACTATAATTTCGAAGACAAGCCCAAACACGGATAGTTGCAAAGCCAAGCTTTGACATTGTATGCAAATGAGGAATCGCAATTTTCCCTATCTTTCGCTCACACTACAAGAAAGCGGAATAAATACCGAATATCCAGATTCATCAGAATCCGAATTAAGACAATACTCCATCTTCCTTTTTTTATATTGATTCAAGTGAAGAATAATTGGAATTTTTCATCGACCTTTTTAGGTTTTTTTCCTCCCAAAAGATGAATTGAAGTTAAGTTTGAAATAAAGAATTTCATACAAACGTAGGAGAAACAAACTGATTACTTACTGTGTAACTCAAAAGTATTTTTCACAAATGAACATGTTCCATTCATCAGGAACTTTTATTAACAAATTTTTCCTGTCAAAAAAAGAGCTAAGACGTTATACAAATACCTAATGTTATGAAATCAAAGAACCAAAGGAAAAACCTGCGAGATTCTTCAGATTTTTTACAGTTCTGATACTCCAAACATTCATGATAAGTATGTGTATGATTTCTTGATTTTTTTATACGCCAAATCAGTAAATATAACACGTTACTGATAAATAGAACTTTTTTCGTAGAAGGTACAAAAAAAGGTAGATGGAAACTTCATTTAACCCATAGAAATCACATCCGTCCAAAATCTCAATTATTGTTTTTGAATCTCGATCTTCTGAATTATAGTGGAATATTATATCACATCATCATATTGTTGTGAACAAAAATAACACTGATTGCTTTTATAAATAAAGATAGTGTTAAAGTAGAGGAAATATCTCAAGTAAACTCTAGAATTACACATAAACATATTTATGCAATGTGAACAAAAACAAATGAACAAATTATGAAAAAGGTAGTTTATCAACACCCTCTCTCTTCGAATAATTTGTTCAACCACATTGTTCATCGTAAAATGTTCAATTTTGGCTTGAACAATGGTTTGGTAAGTGCTTGATGTTTGATGTTATTTTTCGAATTGAAATATATCCATTTAAGACCAACTCCCTTGCAAAGAAATGTTTCATATGAATGTGTTTTGTACGTCTGTGATATTCCGGTTTTTCTTCTGATTACAGCTTCGTCATCGACCATCAATACTAGATTCCATTCCATATCCAATAATTATTCTTTCTTTATCTCTTTATTTTGCAAATTTTGAATCTGTCATGAGATATGGAATAATTTTTTGGGGATCCAATAAGAATACAAATAGAATATTTGTTATACA
>WOGP01007066.1:0-11988 GCA_015342065.1 Leptinotarsa undecemlineata
ATTTTTGGGCGCTAGATTCAAATAGCGCGCGCGCGAGATTCAAATTACTTTTCGAACATATTTTTTTTGGTTTTATTCTGGAATAGAATTAAATATTCTTCGAATGTACGAGATTATTATTTTTGCTGTCGGCGGGCCACCAGTATTCGACCGGCGGGCCGCGGTTTGTGCATCCCTGATCTACGGTAACACTATTAGATGCAGAAGTAGCAGAGACACTTGGGCTAACTGGAACGAAGGAATCACTTTGTCTATAATTGACAAACGAAAATGTCATGGTTGAAGAAAGTTCCGTTTGTTTTGTGTCTAAAATTGATAACAGCAAAATGTTTATTGTGAAAACTGTCCGAACTGTCGCTCATATGTCGTTATCTGAAAAACAAATCAACATATCCGATTGAGAAAGGTGTTCGTATCTAAAGGGTGTTCCAATAAAATATATTGATCACGGAAAACCTTCACTGCTTATTGGACAAGATAACATACATCTGATACTTGCGAGACAGACAAGAACCGGACCAGCAAATCTTCCTGTATCCAGTAAATATAAGTTAGGTAAGGTTCTACATGGACCAAGTCCAAATAGCAGGGAAAACTGTTCCAAAGTCCATACTTTACACATTTGTTGAAAATGGACGACTGATGAGAGCTGCAAAAGATTGTAGAAAAATCGTATTTGACTGAAACATTTGCTATTTTAATCGTAGCCGACCAACCATCTCGTGAAAGTTCACGAGCATTAAAATTGATGAGAAACACCATGAAGTATACCGTAAAAAACTACGAAATCGGTTTATTGTGGAAAACCGATAATATATAGTTACCTGGAAGTAAATTCATGGCACTCCAAAGACTAAAATATGTCGAACGAAAATGTCTGAACGAAAAATTTGGGACGGAATATTGCAAGAGGGAGTATTGCAATGAGGAGTATGATAAAATTCTTCAGATAAAAGTTATGTGGTTTACTTTGTTGCTTATTTTAAAAATATTTTGGAATATACAGAGTGTTCCTTTGAAGCGGGGTAATACAAATCTCTGTAAATTTTATCATCGTTGAACTGAGCAACGTGAAAGAAAGAAAATCTTGGGAAAAACAGACCACCGTAAAAGAATTTAGGCAGCAATATTTAAGACAGGAAATATCAAGGGTAGGATAATATGGACTGAAAATTACATTTCTCAAACAGGAGATTTTATACAGAGCCATTAACTCGGCAAACTTCAAATATCAAAAACTTTATTTTTTCGAATGAAACACCCAGTATGTTATTCTAGCATTTTGAAGAACTACTTCATTACTACAATTTTTGTTACTATGACTTAGCCCATACAATAGACATTTTGTGAAATTTGCAATTTCATTTTATTTCAGCGAATCCAGCGAAATTGCAAGAACATACATCAATTTGCAGTTAAATAGTTGTTAATTAGTTGCCAAAACAACGATTTTCTTGCAAGGTAGTAAGGTAACTCAATAAATTATACTCTTTCTTTGATCTTTACAGAAGATTTAGTTACTATTTAGTTGCTAAACCTTAGATATAGCGAAAAATTGTAATTTTTTTTGATTTTTTCTGATCTTTCTATCTTGAAACTGGTTTTCCTTAGAATAAAAAGTGTTTCAAATTTGTTGCTTATCAGGGGTATACTCAAATACACCTTGAGTATCAGCAACAAAGTATTTGAAACCGATCGGCTGCTTTAATTTTTTTTTTTCATTTTCCACGTTCGTGCTATCTTGAAACTGGTTTTTCTGGGAAGGAAAAGTGTTTTAAACTTGTTGCTCATCAGGAGGGTACTCAACAACAAAATAGTTGGTCTTGATCGGCTGATTTTTAATATTTTTTTAAGTTCTCCCTGTTCTTGCTATCTACAAACTGGTTTTTTCTCAAATACAGTGTTTTTTGAATTTGTTGCTTACCAGGAGTATACTCAAATACACCTTGGGTATCAGCAACAAAATAGTTGAAACCGATCGGCCAATTTTCAAGTTTTTTTTTTCCTCGTTCTTGCTAACTTGAAATCGCTTTTTCCTTGAATACTATTAGAATACTAGAGTATTCTAAATTTGTTGCTCTTCGATTACCGTGGTGTAGTGCATCAGAAGTTCTTGATACATGGTCGTATGGATGTCGACTTCATCGAACCCAGAGCACCCAATTTTTATGCTGACGGAACTATTCGACTTGTGCTACGTTGGTAAAAATGCACAACTTATTTCAATTAAATTGAATAATTAATGACTGAGATATTAAAGTTCAAAGTAGACTCACAAAAACCGACAAAACTTTTGAAAACCTTGTATTTTATTTATTGTTATTCAAAGTAGTAGTTCCTTCCCAAAATACGTTCCTCACATTGAAGTGATAAACTGATTTACAATCAGAACATTTTCTAACTAACTTTGGGTTTCGGTGACTAATAAATGGGCCGAGGGAAAACTGAAATAACCACTGATTTAGTTAGTTCGTTTATAATAAGTTTATTTTCCAGTATGAATATTGTCCTCAAATATGCAATTCATAAACATCAATATCTCAAATTTATCGCCAATCTATGTTTCGCTGCCAGTTTCGACTTTATTATTGCATGTTTACGGTTAAAAGTTGGTGGTATGGTAAACCACAAAATTTGTTGTCGTTACCTTGCTTTCAACGAAACTGATTCATTTGAACTTCGGTGTCAATTAATTGCTTGAATTTTCAAGTCAACGTTATTCTTGATTGAATTCATTTTCATCATAAATGCTCAATGCAGAAAAGTTTGGTTTTGCTAAATCGAATATACCATCAGATAATAAGTCGTACCACGAGTCAGAAAAATGTTTTCCCCTACATGTGTCATCCCAAATATTTCGGTTTCTTCAAATATGTAATTTATCGTATATGTATGATTCCGGTATATCACTTTTTAACTGTATTGTATTGGTAGTTTTGAAAAGTATGTCAATTTTGATAGGTTTTATTTAACTGGTTCTGTTTGTTTCTTTGTTTGGGTCAAATTTAGTAATTGAAGTTTGACCCCCCAGATTGATCTGATATTTAGTACACACATTTAGTATTGATGACAATACAATTCAATAAATTCTGTATCGTTGAAGGTGTTTGACAATGTTTCGTGGTGTATTTCATTAGTTCGGATTTCCATTGTCTAATATGATATAAAATTATTTAAAATCCCTGAAAAAATCTGTAAAAAATTAAAAAGATTAGCTTAACATACAAGCAACAACCAAGTGTGTAAGTAAGTTTGAAAATGTCCATATAGGACGAAACTGCAGAAACGTTAGTTACAATTAAAAGTGGTATAAAACATAGAAATTTTCATTTCTCTTTAAAAAAAAAAGAACTATTAACACGAGCTGAAAAAATTAAAAAATTAATAACAAGAAATGAAAATTAAAAATATAAAAATGAAAGATTCCAAATCAAGTTACTTCACGACGTTTTGATTGTTAGTATCCACAGTTATCACCCGAAGATGATAAAATTGTTTTTTCATTTTAATTGTTTACAGATTCTTTCAGGGATTTCAAACCATTTCATATCATATTAGACAATGGAAGTCCGAACTGATGAAATGCACCAAATTCTGTATCATTGAAATCCAAGATGGCCGCAGCCCAACGATTGGGCGTAGCGTAACCTGAGTATATAGGTTAATTGAGGATACAGTATAAAAACTATAAAAACACACTTTTGTCTATTTTCCACGATAGTTTCATATTTGTTGACTAGTTTCGGACCATGCACCATTTTCAAAACATAGTGAAAATGGTGTAATGATAAAAAATGCCTGAAGAAGCCATTGTATGGCCACCTGAAGAAGCCATTGTATGCCAAAACTCGTGTTGCGTTTTTCTAAAACCGTCTAGTGAAAATCTCAAAAGTCTTTTTCAAATAACCTAATAGTATTCAATTGTTATATACATACATACCCTTACAAATAGTATAGAGCAATAGCAATTACAATATGGCGATGATGAATACATATTTAATTAGTTTTGATAAAAATTCTTTCAATAAATGTTCAAGTATTTCAGAATTCACTATTACGTTATTTTATCCATGATTTATACTAACAAATAAAATAATATATAGTACATTAGCAACACGTCCAGGCTACGCACGGGTACAATGTTGATACTGAATATAATACAGAATGTTAGCCTGCGTTGCGTTATTTATAGGCAAGCGTCGACGCCCCTCGGTCGGTACCGTCGCAATCGTCATGTCCCTACATTTTAAATGTGTTATATCTTCGAGAACATTGAATTACATTACATGCTATAAAGGGTCATATTGATCTATATTTGATGCACAATGTAATTAAGATACCTTATTGGATAAGGATCAATGCTGTATTGCTCAAAATCGCTTCGTAAATAAGCCTTCATTTCTCGAGGATAAAAAATGGTTATTGTGGGTTATCCCTAAGAAATAGACATATACCATCGCGGACTTTTTGTAGACTTTTTAAAGGTGTACAATACTGTAGGTAGAACCTTATTTTGGTCTATGCGTCAGCGTTTGCAATGTAATCGCAAAATATATGTTTATTTCTGATATCATGTTAGAAAACTATAAAATTATCAATGTTTCTCTACTATACAGGGGGTTCCAACGATAACTTGACCTCCCCTGTAAGTGAGAAACGGACATGAAATCGAAAATTTCAAAGAATTCATCAATTTTTATTTCTAGGGGGACTAATTCTGAAACCTCACCCCCTGCGATTAGCAACTACCCCCCTCCCCATTTTTTTCAATGGCATGGGGGTCGAGTGATACATCATTTGAAAGGTCTTTTGTCCCCTTATTACTTCTGTATTTTTTTTTGAAATATATTCATTCGTTATTGAGAAATTAAATGTTGAACGTTTTATTCAAGAAAAAACAGAAAATTCATTGGCGTTCATTTAATTAAGGAAATCAACATCAAATAATATTAGTCGAAACAAAATCAATAGATGAATTGTTCAAAATGACCTCCACCTAGTTCCATGCGATAGTACAGTCTACTCTCGAAAGCGTTCCGTACATTATTCAAGATGTCCAGAGTCAGCAGTAGGCATTCCCGAACAATTTTCTGTCGCAGATCTTTTAGATTCGTAGGCTTAGTAGAGTACCCTTTCTACTTCAGGTGTCCCTACAGAAATAAGTCCATTGGTGTGAGATCAGGTGATCTAGCTGGCCACTCCACTGGACTTCTTCTGCCGATCCAACACATTGCAAAATGTTCGTTCAATAACTGTCTCAGCCGAACATCCAAATGTGGGGGTGTACCATCCTGCTGGAATGCTATTTAATTTTCTACTAAATTGTAATAATTTTCTAAAATTTATGTAATCATAGGATCTACACATTCTTGTAATATATTTAAGTATGTGTCTCTATTGATATTACCTTCAATGAAGTATGGTCCAACAATATGATTATCAAGAATGTCGGCCTAGACATAAAATTCTTATGGAGTTTGTGAATGTATTTCAATCACCCAATGAGAATTTACATCGCTCCAATATCGACTGTTATGTCGATTCACTTCACCATTCAACATGAAAGACCTTCCGTATGAAAAACATTTATTGTATTATAGGTTTGGGTTATTGATCAATTTATCGCTGCACACCTCACAAAACTCAAGTCAACCATCAGGATCTTCTTCCTTTAATTTCTGAAAGGATGGAATTTGTAAGCTTTCAAAATCCGAAAAAAACTAGTAGCTGATACACCAGACGCTCTAACTACTTGTGTGATAGATTGTCGATTATCTATTTGTACATGTCCTAAAACTGCAACTTCAACTTCGTCATTTCTGACAGGACGGGATACTTCATGTTTTCTGTTGTGAACAGAACCTGAAGTTCGAAACTTATCTAGGTATTAACTGTTTAAAGTATTGATGGCTCACGTTGTGGTCTGGATGATTCGTATTATAAATTGTTGCAGCGGGTTTAGCACATTTATTATTTCGATAATAGGTTGCAACAATTTCTATTCTTCCTTCAGTAGAATAAACCATCTTGGAATACAGTAAACAAGGATGACTGAATAATGATTTGTGAAGAAGTGGCAGTAGCCAACTATCTGTTTTTTGTTCTGCGACAAATGGATTCAACAAAAACTACCAGTACAGAAAAAACAAACAGTGTCATCCATTTCAAAACGTTTACTACCAATTAAATAAATTCTAAAAGTCTAGAAGACCTGCGACAGAGAAATGACTCCGGACATCTTCTGACTCCGGACATTTTCAACAATATAAGGAAAGCTTCGAAAGTAGACTGTATTATTGTAAGGAACTAGATGGAGGCCATTTCAAACACTTCATCGATTGTGTTGTCATTTATATTACTTTTGTTGATTTCTTCAATAAAATGACCGACAGCGAATTTTGTGTTTTTTTTAATAAAACGTTCAATATTAAATTTTTCAATAACGAATGAACCAATTTGGAAAAAAATACAGAAATAATAGAGGGACAAAAGACCTTTCAAATGATCACTCGACCCCCATGCCATTGAAATAAATAGGGGGGTAGTTGCTGACCGCAAGGGGGTGAAGTTTAGGGTATGATTTCCATATCAGAATTAGTCACTCTAGAAATAAAAATTGACGCGTTGTTTGAAATTTTCAATTACACGTCCGTTTCTGACTTACAGAGGTTCAAGTTTTCGTTGGAACGCTCTATATACAATCTATTATGCTTATGATCAACATCAAATATATTTACGGACGTTACAATAATTATTTGTATTCATAAAATACACTTTAATGTGAAATTTCCACTTGAAAGTTTACGAAATCGCGACACGTGTTTCACTATACGATAACATCTTCAGGCGTCACAATTGTATTGGATTTAAATCAATAATCTAACAGTAACCGAACATTTCAACGTATTTTTATAAATTACCAAAGTGGTGTTTCTGGCTCAAACTGTTGAAATTTGGAACTATATTCTTGTTCCTGATCATTGATTGACCCAAGAGCCACAATGAATCAACGAAAATATTTTTATACAGATTTAATACTGGAAATTTGGGGTTCGTCATCTAACAGAAACTTTTTGAATAATGAATAAGCAGTTAAATGAGTTGCCAATCATCAATGAGAGATGTTGAAACTGGTTGGTTGGAAGATCTAATGGACTGCAAGGTCGAATTCAAAGACGTTTTATTTGATTACGAAATTTATGAGTTATAAATAAATATAAGCAACATATTATAGAAGCAACGATTAAATAAGTAGGGGAAGAGTGATCCTTGAATAATAATAATTATCAATTCAGACACATTCATGAGTGTGAAAGTAGTGACACCCGCATGGAAGTTGGGAGTAGGACCAAAACTGTTTATAGGATGCAGTAAGACATGAAATATGTTCGTCACACTCAACTAATACATTCGAAAAGGACATTCAGCGGGATGATTGGAAATTTAAATATCTGGCTGCATAGTTTGAGCTCCTACCTGGTTTTTTCATGAACTTCTTCCAGGAGGCTAGTGATAATCCTATAACACCCACTTAGGTTAGGTCAGGTCCAAAGTGAATGGGTCTATTCGAGTCTCCATCGCAACCCGCAAGGGTTTATTGTGCTCACATCTATTCACACTCGACCAAATAAACCCTGCTTCTTAGGGAAACCGATTAGTTTGTACGGTTAGTGATTTTTCAGGTCGGATGGTAAGAGTACGGCTCTGCCGAACTCTAAAAACCTGATACGGTCCCCAGTATGTGCTCTGCTGTTTCATCATTTTCCAAACAGAGGCGACACACACTTGGGACAGTCCGAGTCTCTGCATATGATGATTCAAATGACAGTGACCTGTAGGAAGGCCTGTAGGACACCGTAGTTCATCCCTACTGTAGTGAACAAAGTCCATAAATCTTCTTGGCATCCAGGTGATCAATGTTTGTTTGGCAAAGTCTAAAGCGATACCAATGACAGGTTCTGGTCCAATGAAGCTGCTTGCAGCACCCTTCTTTGCAAGGGAGTCAGCAGCCTCATTGTCTTCCAGGCCAGTATAGCCAGGAATTCAGACCAGATGCAATCTGTTAAGTCTCCCTATCGAGGAGAGTCGTTTTTGGAAATTTGCTACCAATTCAGACGTTGCTCAGTAGGAACCAAGATATTCCAACGCCGCTTGACTGTGTATGAGGTTGGATACTTGCAATTTCTCCGCACACAATTCAATAGTGTAAATTTCAGCTTGAAATACAGTCGCATAGGTTCTTAGGCAGGTTGATATCTCTCTCCTGGGTCTGCGACTGAAAACACCTGCACCAGAACCAGAAGGTGTTTTCGATCCATCTGTAAACTAACAACTATTTTAACACCCACTAAGTGTACTAACACCCACGTTGTACACTTAGATATGAGGTATCGGAATCGCAACATCTCGATAAATCTCGCGTAAGCCTCGGCAGGAAGACGGAAGGAAGTCTTAGACTGAATGATGAATTGAGTATCTGTTGGGCATGGAGCCCAGGTGTGCCTCCCATCGGCCTGTCGTGGATCTATGAGGTGGCTCTTCCCCCCTTTCTTTTACCAAGCTTTTTCCTGCCACCGACCTACTTCCTTTTGTGAGAGAGATGTAAATATTGTATATATACTCTGTAAATTGGACCTTAGATTTACTATAGGAAAATAGGCAATGAAGAATTTTGATTTTAATTTTTTATTTGGGTTGTATATTCGAGAATGGACACATTGAAGAATATTGTATCCATTATAAACAGAAAAATCAAATTTTGGAAGACAAGTATCTTTAAATAAAGTCAAATATATCATGAAACAAAGTCAACCCGCAGCGTTCGTCTGTCTGTCTGTCTGTCTGTCTGTCTGATCGCAATAAACTCAAAAACTACTGAACCGATTTTTGTATTGTTTTTACCAATAGACAGAGTGATTGAAGGTAAAGGTTTATGTGCATGATTTATTAATATTTTGTGTAAATTGGTTGAAATGTTGGAATGCTATCCGTGTGAAGCCACGGACGGTCGCTGGTTCAAAATTAACCTCTTTTGCAACAAAGTGCAGATGTTACAAAGTACATATGTTGAAATATAAATTATGTTTTGCTCGGTTATGTGGTTCATCACCACTTTATTTTTCACATCGTCCAGTTATTGATATTTGTTTTGCAGAACAGTGTAATCTACGAGGTCTGTTCAAAAAATAAGTTAAATGTTCAAATTTCGCGGTCTACATTCATTCGAATAGCGATTTTAAAACATTCATTATGTTGATACTGTCTTCTCTACCATATGTTCAGTTTCAGCTGTTTAGCATGTTTAGTTTGTTGTTGAGAGGCATAAAGATTAGAAGTGTTTTGCGTGTTCGGCGATTCTCTGCTATCGTAAAAATAATCAAATATTATCATCAAATTTTGTTTAAACAATAGGCTGAGAAGATGTGAATGACGACACTGGCCCTGGACGTCTCAGCACAACAACAACTGATGAAAATGTTGAGAAAGTGAAGAAAATTCTAATGGAGAATCGTGGAATTTTGACAAAAAAAAACTCAAATGAGCATCGCTCAAAAATTGTTGAATAACGTCAATGGAGATACTGATTTGCTTAAAAGGGTCATAGCTGGTAACGAGTCATGGGTATATGGTTATGACATCGAAACCCAAAGTCCAATTGTCACTCGTTACTGCTTATTCGTAATTTTTTCTCCAAAAACAACACTGTAAGTATGCACCAGCCACCTTATTCACCAGATTTGACCCCCAGTGATTTTTTTATTCCCAAGATTGAAGAGACCCATGAAGGGATGGCGTCTTTCAGCATATTAAAAAGTATATATCAGAACTGCTTCGAGGATTGAAAAAAACGCTGGCATAACTGTAATATATCTGAGGAACCCTACTTTGAAAGGCACAAAATATAAATTGATAAATAAATAATTAATATTTTAACAGTCTTCGTATAATAAGCGGTAAGTGAAAAGTAAACCTATGCTAATTGAATGGATAAAGAACAAGTTTCAGTGTTAATATGGACTTCTGAGATACCCCTACTCGTGATAGAAAACAAAATGTTAAACAAATAAATGAGAATGGGTGAAATTTATTTTTCGTTCAATGAAATTTTGCATCAAAATTCGGGATGGGCATGGAAATGGCGATATCCAGATTTTTTTAGTCCTATGTCAAACTCAGGGAAAATAGTGTGTGTTCACAAAAAATTGAATATTAATCATTCATTGCATGCATCCTGAGATTAACTGTAGTATTTATTTATATATACGTTTATTGATGTCTCGGAATCAGAATAAGTGAACCAATTATGTGTTTCATAGTATAAAATACACTGAGGTGATTTCACTCATTGAGAACTCAAAATATTTTCATTTGGAAATTCGCAAATATCTAACCCATTTTTCTGTTTTCCTTTAGTTTTGCGTTGAAGCCAGCGCCACCTTGCGGTATTGGATCCTTCGAATTGTCTTTCTTTAATTCTCTATGTGGATCTTTTAATCTTTGTGTGCGTTGGAGGAGATAATTAACAAAATTATTGCGTTAGATGGAACTCCTCCAAAATTAGATTGACAATAAGTAGTTAGTTCGATCTATTAGAAAGCATTCGGGATTTGAAGCGATGCATATAATGATGATTTTGGGTCTGTGTTGTACCTACATACGATGAACTAATTATTGACACAATTCCTCAATTCGAAAATATATGAATAAATGAAATGGGAATCTGTGAAGCAAAGTAAATATTATAGTGTAATGCTTATAAGGAATATATTCGAATATTGAATTGCAGACTAGGCTACTTATCATAAATTTGAAAATAATTTGAAATTGGCTGAGTACTGGACCATGAGTGTACTTCTTATAGGTAGTAGGTAAAATAAAAGCTTGATTTTGCTTCGCATCTATGAAATGTGACTCTTATATGATATTCTTTTCGTTAGGTTGCAGTCAGTTAGGTTTTAGTTCAATGCAAATAAGAAAAATCTGATATTTGCCGAACTTTTGGCAGTGTTCACTGTCTTCTTCAGGACATCTGTGATATATTATTTATTTATTTATTTCATACACTATTCTACAGGATGAACGCAATTACAGAATAGGGAGTAACAGTGGCATTTACAAATATGTAGTTACATAATATAATTCGTGATCTATATAAAAAAAAATTAAAAACATAACTGTCAGTTTGCTAAGAAGTGTATTTTGCTTTGTATAATCTGGCAGTTGAATATATCTATCTAGGACATGACTAACAGAATTAGAGTTATCACACATTGTATGAATTGGAGATTTTTTTCTTTATATTAGTGCGCGGAGTGTTGAGATAAAATGTGACAACTATTCCTAGATGACTGTTTAGGAACACAAAAATTCAACATATGTAATAGTTTAAAGCAGGTGATGATATTGTTTATGACCTTCATTTAAAAAAGAAATGAATAACGCCTTACCTAGAGACTACAGAAATTGTGAGTTACAACCAATTCATGATAGGGTATTTCTACAGTACGATACGTGCCTTCCAGTTTAAAAGACATATATTTTAG
The DNA here is from genome assembly GCA_015342065.1 of Leptinotarsa undecemlineata. Lineage (NCBI taxonomy): Eukaryota > Metazoa > Arthropoda > Insecta > Coleoptera > Chrysomelidae > Leptinotarsa > Leptinotarsa undecemlineata. The sequence goes on from WOGP01007066.1 coordinate 11,544, forward strand.
GGAGCGCTTATGTAGGTCTTCTAGTTGATTTATATGAATCTGATAGTAGGGACTCCACACAACAGATGCATATTCCAGCCTAGATCGAACAAAAGTGAAATGAAGTAATTTCAATGTTGAAGCTTTTTCAAAGTCTTTTATATTTCTTAGACTCCATACATGCGATAAGTTGCTGTTAGAGTAGTGTTAATATGTTTATTGAAAGAGAGGGAGGAATCCAAAGTAACACCTAGATTAGTGAGTGTGCCAGGACGCTCCAGAACTTGATTGTTTATGACGTAGTTGTGAAAATTCAAGTTAGTTTTCAGTGAGTTTAACATTACATTAAATTTGGATATGTTGAGAGATAGATTATTTGTTTGAAGGTGGTTGACAATTTTTCGTGGTGTATTACATCAGTTCGGACTTCCATTGTCTAATATAATATAAATTGATTTGAAATCCC
>WOGP01007067.1:0-11987 GCA_015342065.1 Leptinotarsa undecemlineata
GTATTGAAAAAATAATGGTTATAAAGATTAAATGCTTTGAAGATTTCTATATATAATATAATCCACGTTTATAACTTTTGTTTCCAAGTATATCGGAGGAACTACCTTAAGAAAACGAAATTATTCATTAGGTTTTATTAGCAGAGGCAGTGAAACTAACACTATATTAAATGATAATTGAACGTTCATTTCAAAAACGAACAATCGAATAAATAAGAATGTTATAAATAAAAGAGAGTACAAAAACAGTTCAAATTTATCATAGGTATAAAAACTGGAACAGTAGATAAACTACAGTCACCTACTGACATCACACCATTATAAATAATTTTTTTATTTATTGGAAACATATTTCTCACACCAGAACACAAGCACTGTCTCTCGACGTGCGTTCTGCTGAACAAGTTAGCATTATCTGGAAATTACTATTAACCAAACAATCATCGAAAGTCAGTGGTTTTGTTTTGGTGTGGAAGAGTGCTTTCAATAGGTTGATCAGGTTGGTTTTACAGATTTCTAATTCTATATATCATTAGGTAACCAAATCAAACCTATTTTTTATTCATTCTAATAAACATACCGTCTAAGGTTCCCTATCAAACACTACAAAGTATATTTTCTATCTATACCATCCATACTTTTTTATGACTATCGAAGTCTTGTATTCAATTCAAATCTGTAAAAAATATAGTCATAATATAAGTCATAATAAATCATCACTCATTTCACTTCTATCAAATAGATTGAAAAATATTAGTGTATTGTATTGTATGTATGTATTGTTGTGTAGTGTATTTAATCACTGGTTTACTAAGAAACCTCGATAGTCATAAAGTTAGTGTTTTTTATAATTATGGGTAAAATTAAAGAGCGTTCTAGAAAGTGATAGCTGGTTTACAGAACAAAATTTTACTTCAATAACCAGAGAAATATTAGGTTGCTTGTAGACTGTAATTAAAAAAAACTGAGTTATGGAAAATAGTTGTTTTCTTGGAGTTACTTTCTTTGATTTTTACAAAAAAAGCATCAAGTTCAAATTAATGTTGTCTTTATAAAATTTGAAAAAGCGTCAAAGAATAAGTGCCAGCCCAGAGTCAAAAAAATTAAGTTCCCACTGATTATCACTAGTTTACAAAATTCACCTTTTTGTCTGTTGCCGCGAATTTTATGGTCGATAGTGTTTACTCATGACCTACTTTCAAATGTTTTTGTGCAGTTCGAGTTACTTTGTTTTGGATTTTCACCATTAAGGCGTATTTCTTTATCAATAACGTGCGTATTTTACTGTGCTTAGATAAGTATCAAAAGTTTTTCCGACATAAGTAGTTCCAAGAGATGTTGTTTCAACCATCCAAATAATGAAAAGTTATATCAGAGTTGGTGGAAAATACCTATTTTGAGTATTTTGGGATGGTCTTGGATAAACATGAGAAGTCTTGGGCTCCTGATTGTTTTTGTAAATTGTGTGTGGAATATTAAATATTATGAAAAAGTGGTAAGAGAAGTGCCTCCAAATTTGAAACACCAACTATTTGGCGAGAACAAAAAAATCATACCGATGACTGTTAATTTTGTAGTATAAACGCTTTAAACACAAGAAGTTCCCAAGTACTAGTTGTGTTCACCTTCCAGTGTAGCTTTCACCTGACCTTTCTGTGCCTAAAAATATATCTGAACCCTTATGCCACTGTCAACATTTTAAGTGTTCACAAGCACTCAACTCCATTTTCAACATAAAGTATTTTGCAGATTCTTTGATCCAGAAAATCGCCAAATACTTCTAACTTGAATGCCTCTCACGGACAAACCAAACATGCTAAGTCAATGTATGTGCTGTTTCATCTCTCCCAAAATAGAGATTATACCCACTGGTTTATTATGGCCCGCAAATTAGGCAACTTACAAAAGATACTCAAGATACTCTCTGTGAGGCAGAACTTACTCCGGAAACAGAAGATTAGAAAATCATTTTAAGCTTGTAGATGGCCTTCTTTTACAATTAGGAAAATTGGGGTGCAATTTGCGCATAAAATTCCACTTCCTCCATAGTGATCTGGACAGATTTCCGGAAAATGTAGGAGATAAAAACAGAGAGCAGGGAGAGTCTATGCATCAATAATTACGCATTATGGAAGAGCATTATCAGGATTTCTGATATACTAATATGATTTCTGACTATTGTTGGTTCCTGATGTGCCATTATCCTCAGTCTACACATCAAAGAATAGCTTCAAAGCGAAGATTTTTATACCCTAATGATTGATTTTTTTTCTTACTAAACAAATGTTTTTTTTTTATTCCAAATATACATTGCTGAAACTAAGAAACTAGAGCATATATGAAAATGTTATTTATATATTTTAAATAAGGATATATTTAGTAAGCAACAGCTAAAATTTTATCGGCAAAAGATGTACTGTAAACTAGTGTTATCATAGTGACATCTTTCCTAAAGTAAAAATAAAACTTCAGTCTATGAATCAACTATCAATCTTCATAGTTCTTTGATCGAGTTGCATCGAGATAAGACTAAATCTAAGTTTACAAAATAATTATCCGCAGATTATTTATTGTTACTATGTGAATTTGGAAACGAAATGCATCTTTGTATTTGTCAACAAAAACTCCATGCCTACAATTTGGAAAGCACAAAAGCTCGCCTAATTACGGAATAGTAGCAAGTAATTTTGCCTTCGCAAGAATTACGGAAATCTGATAATCTGAACGATTTGTCTGAACTGACTGTTCAGCTTCCTTCCTATCATCAGAGGTATGTGATTGTGCTGGCGATTGACTCTGACGACCTTTCCGTAAGTTAATAAAGTTGACTTGCATTTGGTTTTGAAGTAAGCACTGCATCGCCATCTAGTTCTGTCTTCGTGTTTTAAATAAACTGAATATTCATCTCCGTCTATGATTAATTTTGGATGTTTCAGTCCAGGAATTATGTGAATCACTCCTGAAAATGAGAAATGTTAGAAACACGATTATTAAAAATATCCCTAACTACTGCAGAAACTACACGTCACTGGTTCTACCGCTAAAATAGTTTGGGATGGGAAAAATAAACGAAAATGAAAATTCACAGATTTTATTAGTAAATGATAGTGCAATGTACAATTTTCTCAATTTCAATATTTTTTCTGCCATAACCTAGAAAAAAATAAAGATTTGACGTTGTAGTTAGGTTAGGTAATCGAAGCAATACGGGTCTATAATTTTGAATTCATAATAATCGTCTTTATTGAAGAAAAATCAAATATGGCTACTCTTACATCAAAACTTCTAATAATCAGACAGTAATAAAAGTATCAAAAGGCCAAGAGTTGGAAAAATAAACAAAAAAACACAATAACAAATACAAAACGAAAATAAAAAAACCGACCTCAAGAGCAAAGGCATATGGTGCAGAATAGTAAGATGCGAAGTGATGACCAATATTCACACTAGCGAACTGATATGTTTCCTCATATACAGGATGTTTATTAAACATGCGCCAAAAAATTAAGGGACTATTCCTTGGACTATTCTAAGAATATTTAGTCCTTTGATGATTTTTGATACGTCGCTTTGACAATAACAATTTTAATAATTTTAAAATTATTAACGTAAACAAAATAAAAGTATAGCGTACTACACTGGACCTACCAAGTGATAAAAAATCCAATAATTTCGTTTGTACCTTTCAAAAACATTCCGATTACTACAAACGACTGCAGACATTCAATTTGCTGGTTGTAACGCAATCAGAAACGATCCTGGTGTTTTTGAAAGAGTTCAAGAGTCGATGAGGAGAAGATTGGATTCTTGCATCCGAGCGGGAAGTAGTCATTTTCAACAGTTCTAGTAGATTGAGAAACATTACATGAAAGTTTTCATAATAAGTTGTTATTGTCGAAATTTTTTTTCGCTCCGTAACTTCGAAACAAAGCGCCCTATCAACAATCATGTTTAATAAACACCCTGTATTTCTTAAAGGCGACCAAACTCATTATCTTGACGTGAGTTGGGATGGAATTGTATAGTTCAACGGCGTTGTAAGTGAAACGCCTTTGAAACATAGCTGTCGTATGATTTGGCATGGTGAATTATATTTGTACCTGATATTAACACTATGTCATAGTGAAAATCAATCAGTAAGTCCACTTACACTACTTCCATTCATAAATTCACATAGTTCTCGGTGACCTCGAAACGAAGTGTGGAGCTAATTTCGTTATTTTACCATAGGCGTGCGTTGATATAAAAACGAAATTTCAGGTTATTATAGAATAATTTGTGGTAAACTACTTATAACCAACTATAAAAACTAAAAATAATGCTACAGCACTGAACGCGTTGGATGAGAATCTCATCGTAAGAGCGGTTGAAGGTTCCCGGCAACTCGGACGGATCACGTGGTAAGACAGCCTACTGGTTGTATTATTCTACTGCGACCATGTGTTTCACATCTTGAAAGCAAGTTATGTTTATTTCAACGTTATAATGCAATAATTTAAAAAATTATACCTCACGATTTCATCTCCACAAAGTTTATTTGAAAAATATATCACAACATGTTTCGCTAGCACAATAGGGACCTGAAATGGTTCCCTGGGGTACACCTGCTATCAAGTCCGAATATCCTTCACCCAAGTCAATCTTCTGCTTTCTGTTATGGAGGAAGAAGCGATAATAGACAGTGAAAAATCAGAAAAGCCATAATATCTAAATTTTGCAAGTAGTAGCTTATTCAAATCACTTGACAAAGACACTGTGATCAAATTGTGAGGTGTAGTTTTTGAAATTACTATGGATCTTCATCAAGTAACGGCCGAATCAATCGAAAAAAAATGTAATGCAATACTTTGTAAATAAACACAGACATATTCATGAAGTTTCCTAGTGTCTTCCATAGTAAGTTGATTCAACTCAGGGCGCTTTTCAGAAACATGATCATAGCGTCGAAGACTGTATATAAAACGAATAAGATTTTTTTGTGCTTTTTGAATATTATATACGTAGACAGTATAAAGTAAAGTCATAATATGTTAATTGCGAACGAACAATAAATTCACGAAGAGTTTCTCGCGTTTAATATGATTCTATTACTACATGATGTTTTAAGCTAGAGAAACGCTCTCATGTAGATAATGTTGTGATTTCTGAATCTGAGATCATTATCGATTGTTAAACCTAAATTGTTCGTTGTTTCAACAATTGTTAGCGAGGTCCATTTATGGAAATGTTGAAGCTATTTTTGTGAGACAAAATAACAATTTGGATTTCACTGAGTTGAGTTTCAAATTATGCAAAGTACCCAAGCGGAAAATTTTATCGAGGTTCCAGTTCTGAGCTTCAATTAGGTTTTCTCTACGAAAGCTTAGTATGAAATGAGTGTCATCCGCATAGCCTGAACATCACAGCTGGTTATAAATTTCAATATATCAAAAATAGGGGACCTCAATTAGTTACTTGGAGTACACCTGCTATCAAGTTGACATAATCCGAATATCCTTCACATAATTCAATCTTTTGCTTTCTGTTATGGTGATAAGAAGCGATAATAGACAGTGAAAAGTCAGAGAAGCCATAATATCTAAATTTTACAAGTAGTAGTATGTGATTGATAGTATCAAACGCTTTTGAAAAATCAGAAAGCGTGAAAATACTGATCTGATTTTTATCCCAGTTACTGATTAGTCCGTCAACAATGTGCACCAAAGAGTTAGATTCACTTAATTTAGCTCAACATTTCCAAGAACGTTCATAAATGCATTTTAATGAATTAGCAAATGATTACATTTTTTAGGTTACAGGTACATAAGATTTATCTGTCAACAACGGTTACAAAGTAGATTTTATCGGCTGCATTCTTCCAGAAAAGCTGCGGAAATAATCTATTCACCAAATCAATTCCACTTTAATAAGCAATAGTAAGCGTCATAGGACAATGACATATTTTAATGGACCCACAAATAACATCGCTCGTTTTTTGGAAATGACAGACTTGGACTATTTGGAAGAAAAAGATTTGAAACTCATTTGGAATGCTTAGAAATAATATATTCAACATTTCTGAAAATTTATTGAATGACCAAATAGAATCAAATTTTTCTTCTCTTCTGAATTTGTTTTCTAATGTAGAAATCAGTAGTTAATTTATTGAAAGTTCATTAAATAAGTTGATAAAATTATTAGTCATTACCTAGGTAAAAGGTCATATGTTCCAAATCGTTATTCACATATATTCGGTGGGCATACTTGAAAAGTATGTTGTAGGTTAATAGACTGACACCTATCAGAAAACAACTATTCCCCCGGCTAATACCACGAAGGGCGTTGAAATATATCCAACAGGTGTCAGCGCAGGAATCCTCACAGAAGAGGAATCCCTGGATGGAAATGAAAAACAAACCTGTTCGAGGTGCAAGGAAAGAAGAAAATGCACAAAGTCCCTATCAATCCATAAGTTGCCTGTATTTCAGTAATTAATTTTCTTCATAATCTTCAACGAAAAGATTCAGAGGAAAAATGAATGTTGTCATTGACTTTTCTTCAGAAGGATTAGATATGAACAATTATGCAGCAGACAACGTGGCTCCTTGTCGTTACAATCTACATGCACTTTCGAATCACAGTGGGACTACTTACAACGGGCATTACACAGCATATTGCAGACACCCTTAGAGTGGCACGTGGACTGAATCCAACAATTCACACGTGTCCCCAATTCCACCAAAATTGTTCGTGAGTGAGGAGGAACATGTTCTCTTTTATGAACAAGAGGGAGCAAAGCAGCACATTTGAGAGGTTTTTGTTTCTCTTTTAACAAGCTGAATTCTGTTGGTCAATTTCTATTTGTATTTTCTGCACAACTCAAGTGTCTTATGAATACGTTAGGGCTTCGTACACTTATGTACTAAATAAAAACAGCAATAATTGAATCGATAGTCCAAAAAAAAATAACTCACGTAGAGCAAATGCGAATACATACAATGAAATAACAACTTTTTTCAACTCCTAATAATATGAACTGACTGTTTATAGTAGGTGTTCAAATCTTTATCGGCCAAGTTGGGTTGATGATTATGTTGATGATAAATTTTGACAACTTTCCCGTAAGTCAACAGCGTGGATTTGCACCGAGTTTTGAAATATTCTCTGCAACGCCATCTCGTTTTATTATCGTATTTAACATACACTGAATAGAGGTAATTGTCGATGATGAGTTTTGGCTGTCTAGGTCCTGGTACCACATAGATGATTTCTGAAAACATTTGGACATGTAGATTTATATAAGGATGTCAGTATACTAGAGTATAGATCATATCACAATGAACCACTATTTTAACGTGGCGTGAAATAACCCAAAAATATTTTTTTTTAAATTTTCTCAACTCCCCTGACTCCAATTTGGTTTGTGAAATGTGCGTCAAAGGTAGTACTGTCTCTATATTGTGTGGAAACAATGTTTTTGTTTGGTTCATTCTACAATACAGGTTTTAATTTTTTTTAAAGAATGTTCAATGGAGCAACGAAGTTTATAAAGTGTGTGACACATATAGTTTCCATAAAGAGTTTGAGATGAAGTAGTGCAAAACGCATGTTGTAATTAAAGCTTCAAATATCATTGCATTGGGCTTCTTCGAAATATTTTTCAATATACAGGGTACCCAGTAAAAACGTAGCGTAACTAGTGGTTCGAAAGTCATAATAAAAATATTTTAAAAAATTTGACATTAACAACTTCTGCAGATTTTGAAAGAAGAAATTTCAGAGTGTGATAAATTCGAGACAAAGCAATACCTGAAACTTTCATTATATACAATAAAATATATCAAGCATTGTATGGTTTCTTCATCTCAATCTTCTAGTGGAAGTTCAATGTTACATAACCTGTAATTTTCAAAATGAAAACCGAAGTGTAGGGTGTGTCAAACATAAAGGCCGTTTCTTTTATCATGTGGTAACATTGCTATATTTTAAACCGTAACAGATACGAAGACGATTAAATGGTAAAAAAGACAATTGTCATCGAGAACAATACAATGGTCGAAGAAAATTTATGGGGACTCTCGCCCTTCTCGAGTTATACTGGGAAAACCAAAAATGCTGTTTTTCGTTTTTTTCGACAGGAATTCGGAAAATATCAAAAAATAAAAAAGGAAAATGTTATTGTATTCGAAGTGTACTATAAGGATGTAATTATAAATATTTAATAAAACGTTTCGTGTCAACATGGCCACCATCAACTTTTTTTTAAATACGGACCTGTCTGTATATCACATTTGATATTTTCATAGCGTTTAATTTAAAATAACTACTATCATCAGTGACGACAATTTTAAATTACGGTCCTGTCGTTATTTGTAAAGTGTTTCAATTTTATCACAATATAATTCAGAAGACCCAATAAATTCGACAGGTAAGTACCTTAATACAATGAAAATTCGTACTTTTTCATTTTGCAAATTTTTATGTTGCTGTAATCTTTCTTTCAAGGCTTATTTCTCCCTAATCAATTATAATTCGTAATATTTTTACAATTTTCAATCCTGGAAGTAACGAAAATATCAGTTTTTAGTCAAAATTCGATCGTTGTATAATTTGTTATGATTAAATAGCATATCAATTCATTTACCGCCTTAAACGCGTAGGCTTTGCTTGGTTTCTAGGGCAGGAAAAATGAAGGCGTTGTTGATGCGAGTATCTGTTGAGAACTCTCACACGTTTATGAACATATCAAAGATGTATTCAAATGATGAAAAGACTGATATGCTATTTAGTTATGCAAAATCAAATAGAAACCCTCCTTTGGCAAGGAATATGTATGTTGAACTTTACCCGAATCGTCGTATTCCGAATATCCAAATGTTTAGACGATTAGAACGAAATTTGAGGGATTATGGGACATTTGACAGAAAGAAAACAAGCAAATGTGTGGTTACTAAAAATGCGAGGAATCAAATAAATGTTATAGGTGAGCAAATGTTACCACATAAAAATTTACACAGTGAAAACATCTTTTTTTCATTTAGGATTGGTCTGTTACAAAAATTATGCTAATCAGGATTGTTCTTTACGGAAAATTCCCCACGAAATGGGGATTCCTGTAGAATTCACCAGAACTATTTTGAAAAAGAACAAATATAAATGAAACAGGATACGCAAAGTTCATCACCTCAAAAAAAGGGATTACGGAAGGAGAGTAATATTTGCGAAGTGGTCAAGACGTAGAAATAGGTAAGTTGAAAATATTTTAAAAAAAATAATATGGACGGACGAATCAAAATTCACCAACAATGGTTGGTTTAACAGAAATATCTATTATAGGTGGAATAATAAAAACGAACATTTATATAGAGAAACCAATTTCCAATGAACGTTGGGAATAAATTTTTTGTTGGGAATTGTGGGAAGAAACTTCTTTGGCCCTTTTTTTACGATAATCATTTGATTATGAATTCGATAGCTACTTAGATGAATTGCTCCTGAATATCCGCCATGAATTACAATATTTTCAACAGGACAGCGCTGCTCCCCATAATGCAGCAATAGTAAGGGAACATTCAGATGCAATATTCCCAAGAAAATGCATTGGAAACAATGGACCCGCTAACTAACCAGCTCGATCCCCAGATCTTACTCCTTTAAATTTGTCACAGTAATTGCTGGTATCCAAATCTGAAATGCTTCACATTAAATTATTTCAATGAAATAATACCAATGTGCATTATTCTTTATGAAGTGAAGACGACTCAAAGATATGAAAAATAATTAGAAATTAATCATATCAAGTCCACGTCTGGGAAATTTTCACGATTTTGGTCATTGATCATCACATTTCGAATCATAGATGGAAGCTTGTAGAAAAATAATTTTAGTGTTCCTCCTGGCACTGTAAAAATTTTAAACACCGAAAACATTTCCTTGTGCTGCTCAATAATAAAATTTTCTATAATTCATAAATAAATGAAACTCATTCATTTCCAATTCACCATAGATAAATAATGATTTATCAGGTATTCAAGTAAAATTACCATTTAGAGGTAAATACATAACTTATTATTAGGTAATAATATCTGTATGCCTGAATTTGATTTGTTTGGACCTCCATTTTCTAATATTACATAAAATGATTTGAAATCCCTAAAAAACCAATACAAATAAAAAATTAAAAACAATAGCTGAAAATAACAATTATATTCACAAAAAAAAACGAAATAATAGTGAAATAAAATACAAGTAAAAAATAGAACAATTAAACAAAAAATAAATAAATAAAAAATATAAGATATTCCAAGCCAAGTTACTTCACGATGTTTCGACTGTTGGTATCCACAATCGTCTTCGGGTCATCACCCCAATCTCTTAATTATTTTTCATTTTTTAGTTTAATTGTTCTATTTTTTTACTTGTATTTTATTCAATTGTAAGTTCATTTCAGAGTTTATTCAGCTACTGTTTTTAATTTTTCATTTGTGTTGCTTGTTTGAGGTACTTGAAATCATTTTATATAATATTAGATCACGAAAGTTCTAACTAATGAAATTCATCATGCAATAATGACAATCACCTTAAAACATCTGTATGTATGCCAAAGAATGACGAGGTCTTGCCTTTTAGCATGCGATTCACACCAAATGAACTTTTCACTGTAATTTTCATAATTTGGTAACTCTTATATCGAATGGAGTGGACTTCGCCCATTGTTTCCATGTTTTTCAATGTGTACTAATAAAGGCAAATATTATTATTCATATGATAATATCACTCTCATCATTCTACTGAATTATATAACTATGCGGAATGTTCAGTTCAATATTTGGCAATTTTAAAATATAATTTAATCTACATAATAAAAATTAAATATGAAGCTCATGATATTACCTAATTCGGAAATTAAATATCTTCTTATAACAAAATTAATCAACAATTGAATGATCAGCTTATATTTCATTGGTTCAATTTTTGCGAATGAAATACTTATAGAATTTGGTTACGTGACAAGACAGAACGTCACATAAACTCATCACAAAAAATTTGATGATACCTCCACAACTTTACAAAGTAGTTTCAAATATGAGTGTAATCGAATGTTTCATGATAATTTCCATTTTTTGATGTGAGAATAAAAATTGATCATCAGATTCTGTAATTCACTGGACAATATATTTCCTAGTCAAGTTACACTACCCATTTGCCATGAATATTGTTTTAAATTAGTTGATGAATTCATGTAAATAATCATCGAACAGATTTTGTGTAAGTTCAAATGGAATGAACAACGTGTTATTCACTTGAAACTTGACACTCTCACCATGAATTCCAAACGCACTTCACAACTTCACAAAACAAACTGCATCCAAACCAACATTTTCAATAGAACCTCTAAAATGTCAGGTATAAGCTTTTCAATACCTGAACTTTGTTACTTTCAACTCACAGCCTCTGTTTAAGCATTGTATTTAGCATTACTAACAATGAAACAAATATAAAGATTACTGGTTCATAAACCTTTCCATTCAAATATCGAAGAGAATGAATCTATTTTTCATTTGAAGATGTATAAGAGTGTCAAAAAATATACCAGACAAATCATTACTTCTACAATATCATGTGTATCAAAATGAGATGTATATGTCACAACATTCACTATCGCAACACTATCGCATATTACTTAATTTTCGTTCACTTCCGGTTATTAATAATAATAATAATAATACTTTATTATATTTTAGACAAAAATTACATTGTATGGTAGTCGTCAAGCTTATATAACTACATTTAGCACATGATACTGTGTTACATGCCAACATTCAAATACTAAAATAAGATAAATAAAATGCAGAAAGGCAACGAAAATGCGTGCTGTCTTTCGAGGTAGTTCTATTATCGAAGTCAAACAACAACAAACAAGTAACAACAACAGAACATCAATATAATAAAAATATTAATAAAAATACAAACCATGAAGAATTAGTACCAGTTTAAGCGGTGAAAAC
>WOGP01007068.1:0-11986 GCA_015342065.1 Leptinotarsa undecemlineata
ATTGTCCCATAACACAGTACAAATCAGAAGTATTCAGAATAGTTATATAGTTCCATGTTATAAATATACTAGTGCATAAAAACAATTATTCCAGTGCGTTGGTAATGAAAATATTTAACATATCACAATGTAACACGATGTGACACTATGTATACAGAACACATAAAAGTTCGAACCAATAAAACAATTCGATGATGTGAAACGTAAAAATAAAAAATAATCACGTAGCTTTTAAGCTTTATTCTGTGGTTTTATCATAATCATTAATTTGATTTTTCTTTGTTTCTGTTCCTTATTAACAAGATCGAAAAATAACATTTTCTTTGACAAAGGTCTTTGAAATTAGGAAAATCTACCTGAAAAGCGCATCATTTTTCATCTTGACAAACCTCACCACCAATGCAGTACATTAATTGATTGTTAATTAATTAATTGTTTGAAGAGGGACTTTTCTTCCAGTTTTTGTGTGAACGTTCCTTTTTTGCATGATCCACACATCTTTCTTCGTAAGATTAGCACATTTTTTCGAATGAAGATGGAGACGTGGAATGATAAAACATTTCTTTCCCTAATATCAATCTCTCCTAAAAATATACCTCTTTCAATTAATTGATTGATTATTTGACGTACGAAAACATCAAATTAATGACCGATTGCCCGTATTTTCCCGATTCGTAGCTCATAGAATTTTTCCCTTCGTCAAACAAAAATGTGTGTACAGCGATTTTCATCATCTCTAAAAGCTGATGTAGTTTCCCAATACTGTATTTTTCAGATTTCAGTGTCAGAATGGAAAGACTATTTCGAAAATAGATTTCATTATTATTTTTTTTTCAAATCGTCAAGTGTTTTGGCAAAACATTTGTCAAAAGTCGCATGGGCCATTTGCGATGTCGATGGGAGTCTTACAAGGTTCACAACTGGACCCTCTATTCGTCTAATACATTATACATATTCGGCTATAAATACTGATAAAGGGAATATTTTCTGTAGCTTTCACATTAAGTGATTGATTCAAAATTTAATATTATTCTTGTATATTTGTGAAATGTTCTTATTATAAAAACTGAAAATAAATTTACCAAAGTGGAGACAGAGATGATCTTTATAAATTCTTTCAATAATGAACAGTATTTATTAGACTCCCAAGGAATGTTTGCAAAATTGTCAGATTATACATGACATTAATCACGGTTTATGTAACTAGTGAATATCATTGGAGTTTTTTCCCAACACCAAACTCAGTTTGATCTTTCTTTTGCATTTTTCTTATTTGCATATATATTTCTGTAAATGATCAGTTACCAGGTGTAATCGAAGTAAAATTCGAATCACGCTAAGAATCTACTTCAGATCATCACTTTAGTTATTCTGCCGTGTATGTTTACAAAATTTTCCAAACATTCTTTATGAGACCGCTATTAACAGAAGTCTATTGCATATGCAGCTCATTGGTATTTGGGTCAAACGACTTATTGGCCGCTTTGTTAACCGACTTTACCTAATGAACCTTCCTGGAAGGTCACTAGCCTGGAATGCACGTCTTCACAAGTTTGATATTCGTCAGTGCAGTGCAGGAACTTGCAAGCTTTCACGAACAAGTTGGTGAAATATTTTGTATTATTTTATTCTTCGGAACTTTGATATGCCAGTTGCCGCTTCTGTATTATTTTTGTCTGTATCTCAGTATTCAAAAATTTGAGGAATGTTTTTGAAATATATTTCTGTGGAGTCTGTTTATTGAGGTTTTTCGGCAATGAACCCTCCCACAATCTGAAGAATCGGTGAATCTGGATCAAAAGCAGAGAATCTGCTGAAAAGTTACTTCATGTAGCCTCTAAAGAGTCCAACTAGTCCTTTACTTGAGGTATAAATACATTTTTCGTATCAAGCAAGATACATTGTGACTCTAATTGTACTAGTTATACTGAGCTGACTTTTCAGAAACCCTTCTCCATTTTCAGAACCGAAATTCTTTATGGAAAACGCCGCAGTTGAATTCCGTAGTTTACTTTTGACTAACGTAAGAAGAATAGACATGTCCATCACATATTTAAGGGAAGACATGATATGGGATAACGAAGCATATTTTCAAATCAATTCGTGATCAAGCAAGAGTTGTCTAGTGAGGTCTTGAACTACATCCTTTGTGTATTCGAGTGATGTTTTTGGGTGTCTAACCTGCAAGAGAATTAGATCAAAGAAACTACAGTATTGCAAAGATTCCGCTGATTGAGACGGAATGAAATAAATCTTCCGGAAAACGTACCAACCAAAGAGCATAAAACGACAATAATGGACAGTATTTATTCATAAATAACTACATTGCCTGGAAAGTCTCGGGCCTAACACATAGATGGTGCTAGTCTTGCTGTATTCACCACTTTTTCAGTTAGTGCTAACCTTCAAAAGAAAGCTGTGGAAATTTCATGATATTGTACTCATAAGTTTGTGACTTATTATGTTAAGAATGACACAAATCATTGAAAACAATATCAAAACTACACGCGTTGAACTTGTACATCCACTATATTCGTCAGATTTGGCTCCCAGCGACTACTGGCTGTTCGCAGACCTCAAAAAAACGTGTTTTCTCTCCTCTGTGGTTTTTCACCACTTTTCTGAAACAGATGTGAGGTCGATAATGCTGATGTGCAAAAAAGTCATGAAATATCCAGAAGAACAGAACTCAGTTTCGTGTAATGATTTCAGAATGTATATTAGTACACCATATCAACATTAACATATGTATCTCATCTAGTATTGTTGCAGTGGTCATGCGTGTGAAATAAACTTGTAGCTTGTTATTATGTTTAATAAAACACTGGCTGTAATTATATTTTCTTACGGTTGATATCATATAAGAATCTAATTTTTTTCAATACTATTATAATTAATGAAATTTTCGAATTTTTTATTCCTCTCATAATTTTACCTTCCAAAAATGAATAATTTACAAGGAATTTGATATATGTAATCGGTTGCATATCGAAAAAACTAGCAAGGAAGTGCGTCATATCCTGCTGAGTTTTCATTTGTTACAAAATGCACAACTTTTTCACATTCAGAATACCTTAATGTAGATTCAAACAAATCAAGATACTATTGTCTGCTGTAGTCGTATTGTCAACCCTTCGCCAAATTATATGGCGTACGTGGTGGTCCCAGAAATATTTATTTTTCAACATACTCTTTTTGCAGCTCTGTATACTTTTCCCAGCGACGTTTTGTATGTTCGATATCGTTTTTATATTAAGAAAACTGTCTTGCTCCTCAAAATAACTATTAACTGCTGTTCAGCTTAATGGTTTCAAATCTACCGAATATAGTGCTTCTTCCGTTATTCCTCAAGGGTCAAATCTGGGACCGTTGCTTCTTCATTAATGATATTGCAGATGTTATAGATGTGTATTCCCTTATGTCTGCCGATAATCTCAAACTACACTGCCTCGTTGGGAACACAGATGATTGTGTGAACCTTTCAGCAAACTAAGGACGGATTGTAGAATGATGTTATCGAAATAACTTGTCGCTAAACCCGGATAAATTTAAGGTTATGTGCTACAGTTTGAAAACGAACATCTTGATCTTTTATTATTCAATAGAAAACATTTCCCTGGTGAGAGCAGAAATATTTAGTGATCTTGGCGTCACATTTGACATTGCACTATCATTTAATAGGTATATCGATATTGTTGTAACCTCCTCCTGTCGTTTGTACGGATTAATTGCACGTAACAGTAGTGATTTCGAAGAAAATTCAACCTTTAAAACTTTATATTATGCTTTCATAAGACCAAAGTTAGAATACGCGTCAGTTGTGTGGAGCCCCTTTTATTAATATCATATTGATAGAAATTGTCAGATATAAAATTCCACTTCCTAAAATAATTGTTTTGTAGACTTTACAGTCAATTGTTTGTGATGTATTTATTATACTCTATTATTTCCTGCTCTGTTATTGGGTTATGTCTTGTAGAGTATTCTATTACAAATAAATAAATCATTTTTCCATTGTTTGAAAATCTTTGACCACTGAAAATAATCCGAGTGGACTGTATATTTGTTATTTACATCTTTTGAAAGGGACTATACATACTATTTTGTCTACAAACTTTGTTAAATTTTATTTTCTTTTATTATATTTTATCTATTAGATATGTGACCTTAGTTTTGCTCAAATTGTGTTTCTGGGTAATTGTGTTTTTGAATTGTTTCTTTTCTCTTATTCTTTTTAGGGCTATATATAACAGTTTTTTAACAAGAGGTAGCAATTCAAACTTTAATTCGTTAATTTCGGTCATTGCGATAATGGATTTGTGAACTGATGCATTGTCTTGATGAAACTAAACTTTTTTTTAGCCAAATGCGGCGGTTTTTGCTTGATATCTTCACTAAAACGTTGCGGGACCACCCTCATTTATGAAAGACGGCACGTAGTGGACCAATATCTGAATCTTGAACACAAATAGCGCGCGTATTTCAAAAATTCTAACTTCACGATAGAGCTGTCAGTTGTCAGATTGCGACACTAAGGTTGCCAAATCCCGAAACATAAACGGCAACTTATCGTATTTTTTGGAAAAAGCTATTTGTTTTTCACTTCTCCGTCTTCAAACAAAAAAATATTGGTGAAACTTCCATGAGAAGAAATGAATGTTAACCAGTAAAATGCAGTTTTCGGTATGATTAAACTCAATATTCTGTCCCTCTAGGCTGAAAAACTACGTACATCGGAAAACATTCAATTTAATAAACTTGGAGGTGTATCTACAGTTGAGGCTTGTTTCATAAATATTAATTTCCGCATGTTTTCTTTATCTATAATGAGACTAATAAGCCGCGGCAGCCCGGGGTGATGAACGCACAGGTATATAATGAGCCCTATTTGTGGCTCATCCTCAGGCGGCGCGACCGCTGGTTCGCGAAATTTATAATTTCTTGCTGAATAAATAAAAAAGATTCGCTGATCTTGTTCCAGTTTAGTCTCTGCATGTGCTCTGCGATGAGTTAATTGCTTCATTTTTAGCGATGTTATTTTAAGAACTAAAAGGACGAGTTCTTCACGAGTTCTGCAAGTCTTGATAATTATTGGTGCATTTGAAATATTGTATGTTTCTTTCACTTGCGAAAGGTTTTCTAAGAATTAAATTGGGGTGGTCCCAGAAGTACCACTGTATTAGAAAGTACACAACCTATAAAGTATATGTTTCAAGTTTAAAGACGCTTCGTTGTTTAGTATTTGTTTGGCAGCCATCAATAGCGAACGATTTCGGTGAATTTGTTAGAATGGAGAAAATTGGTCATGGTTATGTGGTAGGTACCATACTTTTATTTGAAAGGCACCGGGTCAACCAACAACAAAGCAGAGTTCTTGCGTCGTTTCATATCCATAGATGAAACATGGGTCTATCACTTTACACCCGAGAGAAAAGAACAATCAAAACAGTGGACTCAAAAGGTAGACCCGGCTCCAAAGAAGGCGGAGACCGTTTCATCTGCAGGCAAGGTAATGCGCGTGGGATAATTTTCATTGAATATCTTAAAAAGGTAAAGCTACGAATTACAGTTTGAATTTCTAACTCATGCAACCTATTCGCCAGATTTAGCCCCCTTGGATTATTTTCTGTTAACAAAACTTACTGAGCCAAATAATATTGGCTCAGCAATCAAAGATTTTTCAACGATGAAGAAGTGATGTTGGCAGTCAGTGGCTAAGGCATTAGATCGACTTGATCACATGATATTTCTACAAAAACTCCATCAATTTGATTTCCATAATTCAGCAGTACTTTTCATCAAATCCTACTTACTTCAACGCAAACAGTTTGTATCTTGTAACAGCTATGCTTTTTTTTTATTACAATCCTTCATCTGGAGTACCTCAGGGGTCGAATCTCGGACCACTTGTATTCTTATTATTTATTAATGACCTCAGTAATTACGTCGATTGTAATAAGCAATTTTTTCCGAAGATGATTTAAAAATATATTTACCTGTCGAAACTATTGAAGACTGTAATACATTGCAACGACAGTTAGAAAATATACATACTTGGTGTGAAGTTAACAAACTATATTTTAATGCATCCAACTGTAAAGTAGTGTCTCATAGTAGGAAATTGTCAGTCATCGAGTACAATTATAGATAGATAGATAGATATATTTATTCGTGTATACAATAAAAACATGTCTACATTTGTCATTAAACACAAAACAAAACAAATGCCATAAAAAAATATATATAAAAAAATAAATAAATAAATACATAAATGAAAAATCAATACTCACACACACATGCACTTCTATGAAGCAAAAATTCTTCCACAGAATAAAAACAATGATAAACTAAATATTTGTTTTATATGTTTTTGTGGAAGGGCGTAGATACCATGTCACTGTCATGAAGTAACTCAATTAAAGATCTTGATGTATATTTTGATCAAAATTTGTTTTTTTCCAACAACATTAGATCGAAAGTAAGTAAAGCATTGAGAGTTTATGGCTTTATAGTTCGCAATTGTAGATCTTTTTCAAACATATCTGTTCTATTTACCCTTTATGTAGCCTACGTAAGATCAAAATTAGAATTGGCTCTGTTATATGGTCTCCATTCTACAATTGTTATAATACAGTAAATGAAAAAGTTCAACGTCGTTTCCTAAAGTTTATTTATTTCAAATCTAATTGTATTCCATATGAATCCCTTACCATAACATTCAATATTGAATGTCTTGAACGTAGCAGGAAACTTGCTGGAATAATTTTGCTGTATTAACTACTAAACAACAATGTGGGGTGCTATGGAGGTGTTATCTTTTATGAATTTCTGTGTGCCTCATTTCAGAACTAGAAGAACAAAAACTTTTTACAGCCGACTGGCCAGAACCAATTTATACTTCAAGAAACATGGTTGTGAATTTTCACCGAATAAGCACTGATGAGTCATCTCCTGTATACTTGTACTTCTCACGAAAAATAAGCGTGACTCATCCGCAGTAGAACCTTTATTCCGTCTATACAATACAAAGAATCAATATTCGATGAATTTAATTCGTATCTTGTAGTCCATCAGCATCCGAGTGAAACCCATATAAATGTACCAGACTGCGTGTGTATATGTATTTGCTCTCTTCGTTTCCCTTCTTCGGAATTGCTGCACAATAAACGTGATTGCCAACGTGACTCTCTGTAATCTATGATAGAAGAGTTGGCAGAAGAATGGGGTAGTTTGGGGTGGCGAGAAGGGGCAGAATAGACGTATATACCGATGGGGGTTCGAGTTAGTTTAATGCATCGACTGTAATAAATCCTAGTTTTTTTGTAGAGTTTATCAAGGCCGGCGAAGGATTGATTTGAAAGCATGTGTGTAGTTTTGCAGATTGTGAAGCGGCTGTTTGTTTTCTGAGCTATACAATAGGAATAAATAATAAACGATGTGAAATGTAAACCTCAGATGTCACGATCAAACTCTGCTAAGCTCTATGAATTTCTGACTGGTTTGAATATGAGGGCTTTTTTATTGTAATCTGGAGAGAAGGTACTTTTATGTCATTTCATTATTGTGTTGTTATTTATTAGTTACCAACTACATAATTTATTTATTCACGGCATTGCCTATTTTAAAAAAATAATTAAAATAATTAAACAAAATAATTATAATCAGCTAGATGTAAGGAAAGAAATAATAATAAATATAGACTCATTCTGGCCATAGTTAGTCTGATGAAACAGTACTTTGAAGATTTCTGTATTTCTTATTCTTTTTGGATTCACATTTAAGTTATGAGTTAAACAAGTTCCAGGGTATTAATGTTACCAATGATTATTTTGTGAATTAGTGTAGGATCCGATTCCAATCTAGTTTGAAATTTGAAATCGGAAACTGTTTTCAAAGAATTACTCGACCTCAGACAACTTCACTTCCTAGGAACTGTTGTGGAACATCAGAAAAAACTAACAAAACTGAACTACACAATAACTTACCTCTGAAAACAAGACTCGCACGGACAACTATTCAAAAATTCAACTATTCATTCAAAAAAAGGTGTCAAATGTTTCATTTCAGAAACATAGAATGTCTATACATCGATTAATTGATCCCTCGAATGCATGAAATGCGATCATTTGTCTTACTATACTTACCTAGAGAAAATGGGTTCGTGTTCATATTCCTTATATTTTTGTATATTTTTTCTTAATGCCTCTTTAACCCCATACATTACTTAAGTGTACTTTAAATGCTGCAAAAATGTGTATATGTCTAAAAGTCAAATAAAAGTAAGTGTTCCTTCATCACTAAAATTATTTATACCACGTAAGAACACTGTTGAAACTACCTACTAAAATAGGAACTAGTAAAGTGGGACGTTTATTTGCCAAATATTTGTATAAGAGTCTTTCCATCATTAATATTGTAAAATCATGGCAAATAATGGCACATTTTACAGCCTAACATTTGTTGCAATTTTTATAATTTTTGGATATTTGCATTTTCATTTTAACATTTACCATTTTCACTTTTCTGCATTTTATTTTCACATAATACCTTTTTATATTCTTACATGATTATATTTTAACATTTCTAACATTTAAGATTTCCACATCTTTACATTTTCATAACCTGAATTGTCAAATCTATTTTACTTTCACTGTTCTGATTTATAATGTGAATATTAGGAATAAAACAGTAATACCTACGCATAGGGTGTCCTTTGTGGGTTTCCTGAATTGTTAATTGTTATTGACTGATCCTTGTGATTAAAATTTTATTGAATTCATATCCATGAGCCTGAGTATTCAAGTTAAGAATGTCTAATATAGTTTTATAGTTATATTCATCAATATGATATCCCAGTTTCTATGCAGAGTACCTTAAAAAATTATTTTGAACACATTCTGTAATCTGTTTTTCCATTAATCATCATATCGAGCATATGAATATCTACACATCTGGTTAACGAAAAAACAGGTTTGAACAGATTTTTAACAGATTTAACAGTATATGAAGGGCACCAAATCGTAGATTTGTATTCGATTATTGATTAAACAATGGAGCATTATATGATTCTTAAGGAATAGAAAGAGATACTTCCTCTATAGATCTAAGAGTGAATCCTAATGTTTTTAGGGCTCTAGAAGTAACATTTGCAATATGGAGTTTGAATGACATTTTTTGGTTAAGAGTGATTCGTAAATCTTTGATTGTTTTCGTTGTTTCCAGTTCCAATTACTATATTTCATATAGACTATTTTTTTATATTCAAATGCAATAAGTTTATATCACACCAGCGCACAAAGTAACGAAATTACAAAATATGTAATTTAATATTTACTTCAGCATTATTTGGTAGAGTTCATATGAATCTGTCAGTTTTGGAAGCCTCCGGTGATAGTAATATTTTGTCAAGCTATAACAGTGCTGATATATGTTTTTTATTTGGGTATCGATTTCGTAAGATAACGCCAAATCCAGAAGATATACCTGCTAACTATCCTTGAAAATGTAGTTTCTTCTATACATATGCTTCAACAACCGACGTACACTTCCATCCACTACGGCGTTTCAACGTGATGATACTGACTTCAGAATACTGACCGATGTTAGGCACAGTAGTGATCTGGAAACTTTTATGGATAGCTCAAACGCAGATATTTTTCAATGATAAAATATCATTGAAATTGCAAAATTTTCACATGTTATATGATTTCGAGAAAATAGTATGGATAGGAATACAATAAAAAATAATACTGAATCACAAGTAAATAACTGGTTTTTATGTTCTCCTCTAATTTGCACAACTCAAACATGCGGAATGTTGCGATAAGCTATTAATTTTCAATATAGAATAAAGAAAATAAGTTTTGTGTAATTTCTACTAAGTTTATTATTTGTTACAAACGGTTTCGGTTTATAAAACCATTTTCAAGTAACAGAAAAAGACACCGAAACCGGTCCTAACAAATAATAAACCTAAATTACACAAAAGTTATTTTCTTTATACTATATATATGAATTTCTACAAAATAAACTGGTCATCAATCGAACAAGTTATTTATTTTCAATTTGATGGATCGATAAAGTAGTTTCAACTGAGTTTTTTAGGTACAAGATAATGTGTAATTATAAGTAGGCTATTAATTAATTATGCATCTTGGGTAGCAAAGCTAAATCATAACTGGCGACTCCGCCAAAAATTAAAATTGCGTACTGTTCGCCCATTTCATCTTTTAAACATATATTTGGTTTTTGACACGACATTGTTACGAAAAGGTGGACTGATGGTTCGAGAATGTGTACGCCTAACAAGCCCGCAAACAAAGGATCGCGACTAATCATTGTGCATTGCGGAGGAAGTAAAAGATGGGTTCCGAATTATCTGAAAGTATGTGGAAAAACTTGAAGAATGCAATGTGACTGTCATAAGAACATGGAAGGTAATATTTTCGAGAAGCAGTTTGAAAACACATTGATTCCAAATTTGGATGCGAATAGTGTAATAGTTCTTAACAACGCTTCTTATCATTCGCGACAGCTCATCAAAGTATCTTATATCACCGAAGAAGACTGGTATAAAAAATTAAAAAAGTAATTTTAGTTGAAAAAGACTATATGGAGATTGGGCACTTCCAAATGAATGGTGGAAAAACACTCATTATTGATAGAATCATCAATCGAATGTACGAAGCTCGCGAAAGTTGAACATTCACCTAACCCATCCCTTTTGAATGGAATAATTTAGTTTAGTGGATGTTCATAATGTCTTCTGAAAAATGAATTCGAGTTGATGTATTTGATGTACCACTTCGAATATGGATACTATTGTAAATCCGATTTCAGGGCTCGGGAAAATGACTCAATTATAAACCGATTATTTGAGTAGCATTCAACACATCCGAAAGCGCGGGAGTCTACTCTCTCTCTGTCTCTCTCTAGTTCTCATAGAGCAGTGAAGCTCGTTTTCGAAGTGAGAGCCGAATTGTGAGCTGCCGGTAAAAGCACATAACACAAAACTGCATTCCTTGAGAATAGCCGTGTCCGGTCGAAATTCGTTGGTCTTCTCTACGTCGCACCCCCGCGACATTCCACCGTTCGTTGTATGTTAGAATGAAATGTGACACGTGTAAGTGCCGCCGACAGAGGGGCCTCGCTCCGGAAAAAGTGGGCGAATTTCGTAGGAGTTTTGGACTTTTCTTGAAACTCATTTTTTACTTTTACACGACTGACCGTTTCGTAAATTTATTCGTAGATTTTATTATTTTATTACACTCTTTGATGACAAGCTGAATAGGGATAGTCAAAATGGAAACAAACAATGAAAGACGTATTCAAAAAAGGTAAATATTCGTTTTCAGGGCATCCGGCGATTTTGAAAAAATTAGTGTACCTACTTACGAATTTTGATGAGTAGATCACGAATCCAAAAGAAAAAAAGCAGCGCTCTCTCTTATTTCACAAGATATACTATTTAAAAACACAAGCATTTATTCACTAGGTCACCTTTACACCTTACTCCTTCTCAATTGACACTATTCAATTCAACAATCAACATTTTTCTTATAAAACACCTAATTCAAAAACGAATGCTTCTTTTGGTGATATTCCTCTATTTCTAGGTTAGTTACTAGTGACATTTCTGAAAAAAGCGGTTGGTATTTGCTGCCGCCTACTATTTCAAATTCGTAGATTTGGATTTTTAGTTTGACGTGAGTGATTAGAAAAACACAAAATGAATTTGAACGAAATTAATAATTTAGTGAAAGTAGTAGAAAATGTAAATCTTTATTTAGTTCAAGTAGGAGTGTTTGCAGCAACAATACGTTGTACCAATTGCAATGAAGGGTGCAAATTGAATTATGACACATTACTGTATAGATTTAACCTTCATCCGGGCGCGTGCGCCGTAGATTACCGTCATCGGCATGAAAGTGTATAGAATCTTTCCCTGAAGGGCCATTGAAAGGCGAAAAGGAGATGTATTCTCTAG
>WOGP01007070.1:0-11985 GCA_015342065.1 Leptinotarsa undecemlineata
ATATCCTATTCTAACCCTAGATATTGGCTCCTTATTACCAAAACGTCAAGAAATGGTAGTTGTTCCTTACTTTCTAACTCATACGTGAATTTTATTGATGAACATCTATTATTTAAAATGGAAACAAAGGACTTAATATTCGATATATTGGTATCGAATATCGCGAAAATATCATCCACATACCTTAGCCAAATCCTAGGAAAATTCTTTTCTTTGGTTTCCATTTCGAATCCATTTCCAAATCGAACCGATTTTGTTTCATACACAAATTAGTAAGAGAAACGAATTCTTCGATTTCTTTATTATTGAAATTATTTTTCTCTAGTAATTCCCTGAGGTATTGTGAGGTCTGTGGAATTGGGACGCTAGGAAATAAGGAACTAACATCAAAGGAACCCAAAATCTAACCTTCTTGCAGAACCACGTTTTTTGTAAGTTGTATGAACTCTAAAGAGTTTGTATTGAAGGGGTTATATTTTTTTTTTCTAAAGAGTTCTTCGACACAATAACAATATCCTCAAGAACTTTCTCTTTCAAACAGTTGTTCAAAAAGTTGATCTCTTCCTTATCAAACGATTATGATGAATGATTTCAACAATATTTATGACTTTTGGAGTGGTTTCTTTCGGAGTGGTTTATTTTCTATTGCATTTATCGTTGAGTTCATGAAGGAATCCGGATAAGCCTTCTCTTTCAGAACAGATATCATTACAATCTGTTTTTTCATCGTCTGAGTTATGAATATTGATGCTATAGTTTCGGGAGGCAGGACATTCTCCTGAAAAATTCTGCTCTTCAAGAATGTCTTTTTGAAGTTTTAATTATTTGTGGCAAATTTCAAGTTATTCGCAAAAAACACATCACTCTTTTTTAATATTGTTTATAATTTTCAAACTATTTATCTGCGCAACTACACTGGTAATAATTCCTTTATTTCCTTGTTCCATGAAAATCCCTATCCACTCTCCCGTGTCGGTATATATTACGTTATAGGGCGTAATCCGTACTCAAGTTGAGCAAACGTAAAAATTGAACAGCCGTTGTCGAGAGCGAAAAAATAAAGGGAGAAAAATATCCGACGCCCATCTAAAACGGTTCGTGTTTGAGAAACTGATTAAAAATTCAGCGCTAAGCCTCGGAAAGTGCCGCGAAACCTGATCGAAAGATTTCACAATTATTTTTCTTTCTTTTCATTCAACATGTAGATACATGGAAAACCGCATACGTTTTCCGGGTTTTTACTCGATTATCCTAGTTGCAAGGATTATGGTATTGAGTACGAATAAAAGACTAATGTACCGGGTCTGATAAATTTATTATAGTTACTACCATACAAAATCTCCCACATAAAAACATCTCTCACATAAATTATACCACGTCGCCCTAGCCATACAAAGAAACTACTGACTTTTGGTAACTATCAAGTTTTTATGCCATTCGAATTGACTTCATATAGCTAATACATACAAACTCATCAGCTTCTTAACGAAGTTTCTTAACGAAGCAGATTATTTTGTATCTGATTGGTCTTTCAGCTCAGATGGTGAGAGTACGGCTCTGCCGAACTCTAAAACTTTCCTCACCTGTGATCACTCAGTATTTCATCCATGCATACTCTCCACCCATCCATCTGCGCGCTTTCGCTAATGGTCAGGTCGACCCAACTCTCTCCTCTGTTGCTGGAGTGAGTTGCCGGACTCTCACAGTCATTCTCTACCAGGTAACTTTTTTCGGTTACCCAATCTAGTATATCCTCACCCCTTTCATCCGTTGCCCCCCAGGCAACATTTTTTGCATTCAGGTCTCCTACCAGGATCTTCCTTCCTTCCCATTCATCAAAAATCATACAAATTTCGTTCATTCTTACATTTCTCCTTCCACCTGGTTCATCATACACATTCATGATTTTCAAGCTGCTCCTTTTATTTTCCACTACTATACCGATTCTATTTGCACTTCTCGCATCCTTCGGGGCCAAGCCACTAAGGGAGGATCGAAACCAGGTTCGAACCTTTGTTCCTTCTCCTCCATCATGCTTATTCCAACCCTCCCACCCTGGTTCTCACTAAACAACTGCACCACCAAACTTTTTCAGGTTCAGTTTTGGATCAGGAGTTGTAGAGTTGAGAAGCTCTTGCTCCTGATCTAAATTTACAGGGAGGCCAGTTGGAATCGCAAGCTCGACATCCATCTCCTCTGTTGACTCAACGTCATAAATAATTTTAAGTTTACTCTGTCCATAAAAGTCCCACGAGTAGCTAGGGAAAGAAGGTCAATCATGGCAGAGCTCCGCATTACCATGACAAGGCGATGCTACAACGAGAGGGCGCCCGGTATCTCGAAGGTTCCGTAGAGACAGCTGATAGGCTCAGTGTCACTCATCCGCTCGGAACGAATACAGACGCCTTAAGATTAGGCCATCGTTGGGATGCCATTCAGTTAGGGAATAACAGAACTACAGTGATTCTGTCAATCCCGTATCCAGCGGGGCTACGTGGAAGCAGGCATCCGATGGCTGGTTTGCCCCACATCTCAAGCCAATGCACTCGCCGCACAGCATGCACAGTGCTTCAGCTGGCGGACTATTAGTTTGTAGGACAGAACAAAATAGATAGATAGATAGAAGAAAATGGATAAAGAAGAATATCGTCTTGTTAATGAATCATTGGTTTTTACCAAAAATTACTGTTGAAGCCAAGGCTTGGCTTCATAAACATTAGTTGGACTTTGCAACAAGTAAATCAACCGTTAAGAAGTGATTTGCTGAGTTTGAACGAGATGAAATAAGTACCGAGAACAATGCGCGAAGTGGACGCCCATAATTAAAAATTAAACTCCTTCCAGAGTAGCATTCATCTAACCAAGCTGAAGTGAACGACAAACAATAAGTTTGTCATCGCTTCATCTGGTATACAAGGTACTAATTAACTTCATATCCATTATCCTGGATCATCAGCCAGGGGAACAGTTGTTATCTGATAGGTGTCAGTCCATTAACCTACAATAAGTAAGTTGAGACTGAACAAATTGTTCTTTCAGTTAATTTTATTTACAGCTAGTCTTCAAGTATGCACACTGAATATATGCAAATTTCTTCATCTAGCTTCATCTCTTCAATGATACGCCGAAGCCTTGATACTGGCTTCATCTGTAGCTTATAGCACTGGTTTTTCATTTTCGCATGTCCCTTGCCATACATCTTGTCAAATATAGGAAGAGCTTTCTAAATTTCATCATAGTCTCGCCCACTGAACGTGCGTTCGTTAGAAGAGGGTGAGTACGACAGAGAAAGAGAGGGAATTCTCAATCTGACTGGCAGATCACAATCTCTTGAGGTTAGGCTCAAATCGTGAATATATAATTCTGAAAATCGTAACAACTCAACAGGTTTTCCCCAAGGTAGTGTCCTGGTTCCTACTCTATTTCTCTTATTCGTCAACGACATCTCTAATATTGATCAACAACATTGTACTGTACAGTTTGCTGATGACAGATCCTTCTTATTGAGTTCTTCTTGTGGATATATTGTGTATTGATTGTGGATATATATTGTGTATTGATTTGTTTGTAGTCTAGAATCCTCATGATTAAAATCTTTATATCCATTGATTGTTTGATTTATTTATATTATGTCCAAATGTGTCCAGTTCAAAGATATGTTTTTATCCATACTTAGTACCCATCCAATACATTACATTATTTTGTATTCTGTTTGAATATGTCCAGTTTAAACTTATATTCGTATCTATATCTAGTACTCATTTCAATACATTTATTGGTTTTATTGACTTATATTCTTTTCGAATGTAGCTATTTTGAATTTATATCTTAGTACTTAATTTAAAGCATGAATCTCATCGAATGTCAGATTCAGTATTCTCATTCCTTACATACAGGCATATCATTTTGCTTCGTAGGATGTATTTTATTTGTTCACTGTTCATTTCTATATGTACATGTATATTTACTGTGAACAATCTCAAGAAAGTGAATAAATACATATTATTATTATTATTATCCGCATAGCTGCTGGTTATACTTTTAGGCAAAATTATAATCTGATAGTTCCTGTATACAAATTGATCTTCCTCTTGAAGATGATCACTTGGTGATCTATACATATACGTGTCGAGGTGTTAAAATGACGGTTTGGAGTTGAAAAAAAGCTTTACTACATCAAAGGTTTCAATCAGTGCATCAAAAATATCCCATGTGTGTTGTCCTTTGAAATGAATCAGTCTGATTTTGGAATAGTTCACATCTTCCAAGCAACACAAATATGAATACCATTTTTCATTGAAATGTCTTTTCAAAAATTCCGCTTTCGTTTCAGTTCAATTTGATAATAAATCAATCGTACCGATAACGAACATTATCAGAAAGTAAGTACACGTAGCCCACATTTCAAATGCTCAATAATGAGTAAAGTTTTTCACTTCAATTGTAGGTCTGACAAATATTTGTCAATAATTTAGTTGAAACACTTGAATGTCTTTGAAGAATATGACGTTCTTATCTCTTTGGAAACAATCATTGCAGCTCATCGAACAATGATATATTATCGGTTACCGCGTATCGGCAGACTCAAAAAACGTCTCTTATCGACCAGAATCGTTCGTAATAGAATAATGGAAAACGCGTCAGCGCGATTATAATGGATCACTTTGTAATATTTGACAGGTGAAGATGTCGGCGAAAACAAAATAGCCGAGCTGTCACACAAGGAGGATGATCGATCGGGGCGGTACCGCTTCAAAGGCGTTTTCGCGTTATCGGAAAGAGCAAATATTATTTCGGGCAAAATTCGGATGCCATTAAAACGTACGTAACGATAACCAATAGAGTTAAAGCGATATTGTTCGGTAATGTTGGCCCCCGATAATTTGGAGCACGTGGAACTGAACGAGGAGCTATCGCGGTTTCTCTGAGAATATTAAAATATTCTTTAAGAGAAAAACCGCACATTTTAGAAGATATCGATATTTCTTTTGTAACTGAACAAAAATTAACTCTTTACTCGATCATGAAAGTGTTTAGGTTATACCGTTTCCTTCCTCGTTTCTTGATTGATAGTAAGAAAGCAGTACAAGCGCCCAGTTGGAATGGTTCCAGAGGTTCCATTTCTTCGTCGAGATGCTTTGGTTGACATATTCTTCGAGACCGTTCAGTTGAACGTACGTATATATCTATCATATATCTCTAAGGTCAAACAGAATTGGAAAAATCTTGGGGAAACGCAACATTGACAAGGTTTTCAAACCCACCAAGAAAACACAACAAAGTATCACTTAGACTAAAGACAGAGAGAACTATAGTGTTTCCAATACCAATTGGAACAGCACAGATAAGGAATTCCTGTCTCGACATAGGCGTCGGCATATTATTTTTTAGTGGTAGTTTTTCAGTTATTTATTCTTACAATCATAGCAGTTGATCACCCCATGAAAAAGTTATCCCAACTGAATTTTTACACCATTGGTGATTATGAAAAACTTCGAAATGTAAGTTAGTTGATTTCTGAGTCGAAAATTCTAAACTACAATGAAAACATAAATAATCACACCGAATTCTCGTCAAACATATATTTACAAAATAATAGAGGCCAACAAAATTGCTAGAAAAATCAAGATTCTTCTTCGCTATATTCGGAAGAGGTGGAATCATCATCGGCTTGAATAACGATCGGATTTATGGAACTTTGTACATAATATTTCTTCTCTTCTTTTATAACGTGGGCCACATAGTTCTTCCACACATGACTATTACCTACTTCATTCACCACTCACCTTATCAAGCACTACAGCATTCAAAGTCGGTGACTGATTACATTTTCGCAAACTTTCTTTCATTTGTCCCAAACCATTTCATTTGGATTGAATACACAATAGTATGGGGGCAAACGTAAGAAAATATGACCACGTGTTTCACACATCGAATCAATAATATACTCCTTTTTGAAATTACGTTGTTTTATGGTCGCCAGTAATAACTTTTTCCTTGTAATTTTTTCGGGTATTTCCATGTTATGATTTCACATGAAATCAACAATATCTGCTTTTTTGTGTTATTGTTTGGTATTGTAGGCAATAACCGAGAATTATACGAAGCGTTATCCATAACAATAACCGAGTATGGAGGAATATTTGGGAGAAGCTCACTGAACCAGGTTTCGAATATAGCCGCAGTTATGTCTTCGTGGTAATCAGCAGACTGATCTTTTATATTTTTGGCCTTCAGAAGCAAAGCGTTAGGTACCAAACCACTTTCATTCCCGGCATGCAAAATTATAACACGTTTTCCCCTTGAAGGTGTGTTCAAAGCACAATACTTGGTTTCGTCTACCCAGCCATATTTGACAACATCATGGGTGTTAAATCAAGTTTTGTCGAGGTAGATAATACGTCTGATGGATTCTCGGTAGCTTTTTATTCGCCTCAAATATTATTGTCGGAGTTGAACAATGCGTGTTGATTCCATGTGATTCCATATGAAACCACAAAACAATAAGACACCTCGTAGAGTTTCTAAAGATTTGTAATTGTAATCGGTATAATTTGCTTTTCCTGAAAATGCTAACCTTGTTGTCGAAACGCGCGTCGAGTGCAAAAATATCAGTTTGGTGTTGGGGTAGTTGATCTCTAGAAAGAGTTTTCAACAATCGGTTTGCAAAACCACTCACTACTTCACGTAACTCCACGAACACACGGTACTGATGAAGAAATATTGTGAAAGAGTCAAAAAATTAGTATTCAGCCAATCCAGCTAGTCGAGCCTTTATTCCTCAACTACGTTTGACAGCACGTTTACTAACTATCTGGGCGACTAGGGGCCAGAGGCAGGAAATGTTAATGACTGTGATCTTATTTTTTGCCGTTCCAATTGGGAATATACTATACCATCATATATCTTTTTCTCTGCAAATAACTGCCTACAAGAAGGGCGTGGCCCTAGTTTGAACACATATCTGATGGCTCTCTTTTGCAATTTAATTACTAAATCTAGTAGACTAAAGTTACATAACCCCCAAAAGGTATCGTATATCTCAGTTGAGATTCAAGAAATGCATAATTCGCGTTCAAAGCCAAAAAGTACCAAGCTCTCCTGAAATAATTCTCATTGCTTAGCACCGTGAAGAGATTTTATTTTTCAGTTGGTTGACGTGTGCTTTAAACTTCAATTCGCTGTTAATAAGAAGACCCAAAAATTTTGTGCAACCTTTATTTTCAATCATCTCATATTCTAGAGGCATATTTTCGAGAGTATACTTGAAAGTTACTATATTTGTTTTTCTCAAATTGGATGAAAGGAGATTCGAGTCCCACCAAGATTTGATTACCTTTATGCCTTTGAATATCTTATTATTCAAATCGTCAACAGTTTTACCATGTCAAAGAAATAGTGGTGTCGTCTGCAAATAAAGTAATTTTTCCAGAAGTGTGTTCTCAGTAAATCATTTATATATACAAGAAAAAGATTGGGTCCTGAAACGGATCCTTGGGGCACTCCATAGTCAATATTGATGTATTTTAAGATATTATCGGATAGTATCGCGTATTTTGTGGTCTACACAGTCGAAAGCTTTTATGAGGCCTCAAAATACTGCTGCTGATACATCTCCGGAATTTATATCTGAATAAACCTCATACAGGAAGGAAAAAACTGCATCTGGGGTGTTCTTTTTAGCTTGGAATCCAAATTGGTTTCCTTTGATAATTTTATGGCGATTTCACTGTTCTGCACGATCCTATGATCTTGCCTGGCAGAACTATGATACAAAAAAAAACTGGTGTAAATAATCCTTATGACTCTACGATAAGTTAAAATTAACAATTTAAAATTTTGACTCAAAAAATGGAATTTATTCTTATGGATGAGTCTCAAAAATTTTACTAGAATCACCACACTATGAAAACCCAGACACCCTTTTGAAATTTCATGTTTCACACATCCTTCTCACATCCGGTATCGGTTCAAAGTTCAGACAATTGTACCACTTGTTACATTATTCCTTTCAGACATATACCCAGAGCCCACAGTTTCTAAGTGTGATAACTTTCAACTATATCAATAGCGGCTGATCAAAAATTTTCTGAAGTAATACATAGTGATGAACATAAAGAGACTGGAGCTGTTCGTATCATGCCACCAATTATCCAAAACTCCCGTATTAAACTCTTTAGTGGCCATCTAATTGATTTCGTTGCCCACGCCTGAAAAAAAACTGTCTTATAACTAAGAATCTCGACATAACTAGCATTTGAAAAAGTTACAGATGCTATAAAGTTAATCCTCAAGTAGAGGAAGAGCGCTATTTCGGTTCTGCCTTAAATAATTAGTCTGACATGTGGGGATTAGGAGACAAAGTTTTGTAAAACTTAAATTAATCGAGAAACGACAGTGTGAGTTTAACGTTCCACTTTGTTCTGCAGCTCGCTTTGATGTGGGAAGCGAGGCACTTGAAAGCTTTCATCTACAGGGCGTTGCAACAAGTTTGCTTGTTACCCCAAAATTTGATTAAAAATTATTATTCGAAACTCCAGCTCCTCATATGACGTTTTGAGTGATACGTCATATGCATAGTGATGCGTAATTGTAAAAAGTTGACAATAAATATTAAACAACAACAATAATAATGAAATCAACGAATAAGTATTTATATAATGACCAAAAACAACGCCGCAATCATGCTTCAGCCACCATATTAACCAGACTCGCCCCCCTGCGACTTTTCCTGTACCCAAGATTGAAGAGGCCCATGAAAAAACGATCTCTTGAATCACCGACTTCAGTAAGGCCTTTGATAAGATTAGTCACAAAACTTTATTAAAGAGACTTGCAGAAGTCGGTGTGAATTAATTTTTATACCCCTTCAGGGTATCCTCTGGAGTTCCTCAAGGCAGCCATTTGGGTCCTTTATTCTTCATTATATAAATCAGAGAAATCTCTAGTTGCTTTAATATGTGTAAATTTCTACTATATGCCGATGACTTGAAAATCTATAACACAGTAAAGGACTCATATGAAAGCGGAGAAATTCAGGACGACTTGAAGCGGCTCAAAAATTCTGTGATGATAATGATTTGTTTCTCAATTCACAAAAATGAAAAATGCGTGTCAATCTCATCCTCCAGGAACAAAGATATAATCAGAAATAATTATTACTTTGCAAATCACGAACTGAAATCAGTTTCAGAATTTAAAGATTTGAGAATAATTATGGACTCGAAGTTGTCATTCAATTCACATATAGAAAAAACATTCAATAAATGTAATAGTATTATTGGATTCCTCAAAAAAAACTGTCCAAATTTCAGAACGGCAAAACCTCTCCTCAATTTATATTTTGCATATTTGTATTTTTGCATATACTTTACATTCAATATTTTGAAATCTTTTTAGACTGTTTCAAACGCAGGATGAAAAAAATTTTCATTGATAAGTTGTGATTATTTCTGTAGTATCTGTCACTCTTATAAGAATTATGTTATTCTTCGATTGTCCAATGTAATTAACAAAAAATTAAAATTTACATTATTTTTTCTTAAAGCCCACTTGAACAAAAATATAAAGCGGATTGTTAATATGTTTGTAACCCCTATATTGGTAAATAAATAAATACTTTACTATAGTTGCATTGTATTGTTAATTCTAAACACAAACTATATGTGACACGTTGATTTATTAAAGTTTTCATTCGAAAAAAAATAGTAATTTTTGATTTCAATAACTTTAAAACTCATTTCGAATTAATCGTTTTCACATCAAGATTAGTTACTTCATTTTCGATGCTTCACTATTTGAGATGCTGAGTCTTTTTCTTTGTATGTCTATATTCATTGTCTGAACATCATTTTAGGGTTTTGAATATAACTCAAATGGAATTGATTCTTCTAAACATATCATCATTTTCCTCATTTGAGGAAAAACATATCGAGGAAACCATTTTTCAACAGAATGAAGTAACAAGAAATCAAAAAACTAATGTTCTCATTCATTGTTTGATATTAAAATAATAGACTATTATTAAACCACCAACCAGGAGAAACCCACTAGGGTTCAATATCTTTAGAAATTCAGTTACATAGATAATGGATTGATGTCATCAGAGCTGTCACTTTAGAAAATCAACAGTGTGTATTAAAAAAAGGTTGATATAACTTAATGCATGAAAAAGAAGCTGATCGATCTTCTTTTTGTGTTGTGATAGTCAAATAAATTATCTAATTTGTTTTTCTTTGTTTCTAAAGGTAAATGCCACAACAGATTGATACAAATGCTCACTTTCGTAATTGTACTAAGAGGTGAAACACGTTTTTCATCAACACAAACTTGAAAAATACTAAGCTACTTTATTTTTTCTTTCAGCAAGCCGATCTCTATCGGACCCGATCAAAACTGAGTCGGGGGTATCGGTGGACGCAACCGAAGCAGACGACGGAAAAAACGACAAGAAAAACAAAAGACAAAGAAGACAACGTACCCATTTCACTAGTCAGCAACTGCAAGAACTGGAAGCTACATTTGCGAGGAATCGCTACCCCGATATGAGCACCAGAGAGGAGATCGCCATGTGGACGAATCTAACAGAGGCTCGAGTCAGGGTGAGTAAATTCTTTATATCAATTGGTCCCCAAACAGACGGTAACTGATTAGTTCGTGCAGTCACTGGTGTCATGACAGTTGTTTCGATCCCAACACTGAGGTGATCGGGCAATCCTTAGATTGCCTGAGTTTTGGATGCAGAGGAACGACAAATGGTACCGGAAAAAACCATTTTATCCCATTTTAATGCATTCGATACATTGCACGAAGTAGTAAATGCCTTTGTATAAAAGGTTCAGCTTGAGGCTGCCCATTTCTGTTAATAGGAACCAATTGGTAACTTCAATAATATTCTGAGAATCCAACAAAGATTGTTTTCAAACCAGTATGGGAAACAAAAATGTTGAAATGGAGGAAACACGTATCAAGATGATGGAGCTTCAGTGTTTTCTTGCTGCATCTTCGGTGTTCGCTATTTCTAGGTTATACAGGGTGATTCAAAAGTACTTTGACAAACCTCAGGAGGTGATTCCTCACAATATTCTAATATGAATTGTCCAAATGAATAAATGTCCGGAAACGCTTCGTTTCCAAGATACAGGATGTTGAAGTTTTATTTTCATTATCATTTTTTTCAAATACTGCCTGAGGTGCTAATGTACTTGCTGTCGGCATGTCCAACACATGGGGTCTCATCCACATAACGTAACTCTAAGAGTACTTTATCACTGAATACTGCAGTTTCACAGTACTTCAGAGATACCGGCGTTGCCCTATGCTCCGGAGGATATTGAATGGAATGAGAAGTACCTGATGTAATTAAATTATTCATTTCCCACCCCAACTTCCATAAGGGCTGATTGGCCTGATATGGGTTTTTTGGCTTCACTGTTTTTCAGATTCGAGTATAACGAATGTCGTCAGGAAAGAGAGGAGTAATCGGATGAAAAATCAAGATTTTCTCTTCGAACTCGGTAGACTTCATCCAGATCAATCTGTTGTGATGGTAGTCATAATCATTGAAACCCTGTCTACTTTCTAATCTCAAGATAATGACTCCATGAAATGTATTTGTTCTGTCTTCAATGAGACACATTACTTTGGTGTATCGATTCTATTGCTACGAAATTCATATCGTAAACACATGCAGAAAGTTTCTGCCTTTTCCACCTTTCAGGTCTTGATGGGGAGACATGTGCACACTACTGATATCATGGAAGCGCCGGAGGCAACAGGCGCATTTTAGAACTCGTATACATGACGCCACCACGGCCCAAAATTGTAATAAAATACATTAATATATACAATATAAAAAGTCAATATCTTAATCTATCAGATTCTATCCTGATACGTACAAGACGAATATATGAAGTGCTTAGTGATGTCTTGTTTGTTCTGATCATTCTCGATGCAGTCAAGCTACTGCTGTCAAGCTTCCATGAA
>WOGP01007071.1:0-11623 GCA_015342065.1 Leptinotarsa undecemlineata
TATCATTCACATGAGTTCTACTTTGAAAGAATGGTAACAAATTGCACTTAAATGGAACACTGTCATCCTCACTGGTATACATATATGTTTCGCCTTAAGACACTTGCCCCAGTTTGTGTCTGAAAGTTACTTCTTTGCATGATCCATGCACATCCATGTATAGAGTTACTTATTTTCAAATTGTTACTTCCTTCCTTTTTTTGGAAGATTCCCTTATCCTTTTTTTGTATCAAGATGGAGTAGTAGTAAGCCAAAAACCTTCTTTCCCACCAAATTTGAATAGTGTGCCTTTGCCACTATTAATGTTTATTGTTTTTTTCATTGTTGTTAGAATGACATTTGTATTAAAATTATTACTTTAGTCAATGACAGCTGCAGTCAAGAAGATAGTGCGCGTATATTATATACATAGCCATCAATCGACTGGTATTGTGAAGCGATGTAATGAGACTGGGAAGTACAAAAAGCGGCCTGGTCAAGGATGTAAGAGATGTACAACGCTAAGAGATGACCAATATTTGAAAATTCAATCTTTGCAAAATTGCACGCTTACAGCTCCGCATCTCAGAAATGATTTACTGAGCACAAGGCACATAAGTGTAATAACAGTAATAAGAACACCCAACGAAGTTGGTTTGAATCCAAAACGCCCTACCAGAGTATCTAGGCTTCTCTCACGTCACAAATTTGGACGGTTACAATTTGCCATATCTCATGTCAACTGGAATGGACATCAGTGGGAAAAATTCTTTTCACAGATCAAACAAGAATACAGCTATGGAAACCAGATGGACGTGGTCGAGTATACAGAATATCTGGACAACGTTTCGCAGAATATAATATTACACATTACGTTAACTTTGGTGGTGGTTCATTATGTTGAGGGGTGGCAAAAGTTGGGACAGTCGCACCAGGCTTATAAAGGTGAATTCAAGAATGAATGCTGACTGGTACATACGCAACATCTTCGAAGAGCATGTTCTACCTTACGGCGGCTATATTGGTGCTACGACAATTTTGTGCTAATGCATGAGAATGATCGTGCACATGCTGCAAAGTCACTCATAATCTTAAAGTTGTTGGACTTCAGTGTGGTGACCACCAAACAGTCCTGACACAAATCCCGTAGAACATATTTGGGACATCCTAAAAAAACATATACAAACACAAAGTCCAGCTCCTAATTCAATTGCAGAATTAAGTATTGAACTGTTATTATGTTATCTCAAAGAAATTTCATTTTGTCGTCATTGTTGCTTGTTCTGATTGAATATTATTATCAAAACTAGTCTATTCCATTACTTCTTCTATAAGTGTGTTATAAAATTTCAATATCTGGATTATTTAGCAATAAATATACGTTAAATAATTCAGCATATACCATTTAGTATTGAAAACTGCATAACGATTCACACAAATTAAAAAAAACATGAAATCAACATTTAAAATAAAAAATGTAATATTCTTGAATGAGTGTATATTGATTTCCCCTTCTTATTGGTTGAAATAACGTCTGTGTTTCTGATTATCTATTGCCTCTCTACCTGTCTTAGATAGTAGCTGTGAGTTCTATGAACATTTGGGTTCTTTTGATCACGATAATTTTCTTTTATGTTCGGAAAACCGGATACTGTTTGAAAAATCTGTTCAAAATCTGTTTTTTCGTTAATCAGCTGTCGCCCCCATACGAACGACAACCCTCAGAAGTTAGCAACTTGTGCGAGCTAAGGACTAACGAGGTCTTACCTTTTAACGTGTGATTCCTAACACGATACTTGTACTTCTCTTCATGGTTCCAATGTAGATCCCCAGCTACTAGGTGTTCTGTATATTCGATGTATTGTAAAAGCCTTTTGGGTTCCGAAGCTGGCTTCAGACTCTTTCTGATAATTTTTGTTGGCAGGAATATCTGAAGTTACCTCGACATTCCCTTTTCTAGATCGCACTACCCCTTTAAATTCGGCTTCACTATATCTATTTTTTAAGGCAATTTTCAGATATTTGAGTTCCCCGGGAAGACTATCAGGTTCACAGATGCGTCTAGCCTTCTCAACTGAAAGTAACTGGGTAAAACAAAGCCTACTATGAGTGGGCAATTTGACACAGAAAAGATTATGCAAGTCCCAATAGGCCTGTCAATGAAAAAGCTTTCATGCCCTAGGTGAAGAATGTTACGGACCGAAATCTGTACTTTAATAATAATCGGCTATTGTTACTTTTTATCTATAACAGCTTCATAATAATTTTTAATGAAGGGGTTTTATAAAAAGTCATTGAAATAAGTTAAACATAAGGCACCTTAGTATAGAGAGCGGCATATTTTTCCTCAGAAATAATTTTTACATTTTTAATTCATCTCGAAAATTAAACATTGTTGTTGGTCAATTGAATAATAAATGAAATAATATTTGAATTATAATTCAAATATTACAAATGTGCTATGTACTTATCTTGATACTTCCTGTTGCCTGACAAGTAAGTAATCTCAATCAATTCTCCAAAAATTTTTTAAACTCAAAAATTCATAAAAAACAATTTTTGCAACTTCAATTTTCACCAAACTTTCTTTTCAATTAGATCACTTACTTTCAGGTGAGCACTGATGATGACGAAAGTCGAAAGCGCTTCCGCAAGAATTTTAAATATTATACACTTTAATACAAAACTCTTCGATTCATTCGTTCAAAGTGTATTCAGCTTTTCCAAATTCAATTTAATTGAATAATACATTCTTCAGGGCAATTCAACAAAGGGGCGGAGTTTTTTGTTGTCAATGTTAGGTAATACTTCAAATAGTCTCTGATTTCTCTTTCCTCAATTCAAAACTTCTGATGTTCGATACATCAGTTAATTTTTAGCAAAAAATTAAATTTAAAACATTTGAGTATTAAATGGTTCAAAATTTGGTATTGCTTATGGCTGAAATTTTGAAGTTAAACCCACTTCCAATTATGAAAGTCGTCCTTTGCCATAAATATAATTTATATTGAGTTTATAGTTACTACAGAATGCATCAGACATATTTACGTAAATCGCTCATTATGAATAAACCGTTTAGTATCTACCGTTATGTATAGTTTATTGCAGTAGGATATCAATCATATTCTGTAAAATACAAACAACCAAAATATTCAAGTGGTAGTTAGTTATTACATGCATTATCATTTGTTTAACATTAAAATATTGTGATTATCATCGATTCGTAGTGGTTAATCGCACTTCTACTTTTTTCATCAATGGTGCTAAATACCTTTTTCGATATTCACTTGATACGTTGATATTGCAGTTCTCATGTAAAAATATTTCAGATATGACGTTTGTACAAATGTATAATTCTTCACTGAAAAATATATATTTGGGTATTTTTTTCGAAATAATTTTTTGAATTATTTCATTTATCCAATCCACTATTTTAAAACGTCTCTCTGAAATGACATTTCGATAATTTATCTCTTTGTTTTCAGAGCCAAACTTCGTGGGTTCATTTGATATCGGCGATTACGTTTTATTCTTCTTCAGAGAAACCGCTGTGGAATACATCAACTGCGGTAAAAGCGTTTATTCCAGAGTGGCGAGAGTCTGCAAAAAGGACACAGGAGGAAAGAATATTCTTTCGCAAAACTGGGCCACTTATCTCAAAGCTAGACTCAACTGTTCCATTCCCGGAGAATTTCCTTTTTATTTCAATGAAATCCGTAAGTATTCTGCATTGTTCGTGCGATTGGCATTTACATTGTCGATTTTTTTTTGTTGTTTCCTGAATAACGTTTCTTCCTCCTACGTTCGACATTGTATTCTCGATGATTCGCTCATAGCATAATTATTATTTGAAAAGAATGGAAGCATCAATTAACAACATGATTAAAATCGCATTACGAGATTTATAAAATTACTGTTGGATGAAATAATAATGTATAGGGTGATGTGTTGGCATTATAGAATTGATTTAAAAATTTGAATTAGACATGTGATTTCATACATTCGTGAATACCAATTTTTAGTTTGTAACTATCATATCGGCAAACGTTTCTATTTTTATTTTCGTTCAGTTGAAGAAAGGATAATTGAAACTTTATATGTTTTTTCCACTTTTTATTTGTAACTAACGTTA
This sequence comes from Leptinotarsa undecemlineata, assembly GCA_015342065.1. Classification (NCBI taxonomy): domain Eukaryota; kingdom Metazoa; phylum Arthropoda; class Insecta; order Coleoptera; family Chrysomelidae; genus Leptinotarsa; species Leptinotarsa undecemlineata. Next base: position 4,112 of record WOGP01007071.1, read on the forward strand.
CTGCAGTTTCTTCATACAAGAATGTTTTCAAACTTATACAAATAAACTAACAATGTTTGATTACATTATCCCTTATATAGCACCCCTGTAGGTAATAATAGAGATACTTGGCTTGATTGAGTACCTGAATTTTTTACTAGTCACGATACGAATATGCTAATTTGAAAACCAGTGAGTAAAATAAATCGATTCGATCATTTAACAGGTTGCACCCGCAATGTTTATGCTTGTGAATTTCCAAGAATTCTAAATAATCGAGTTTGCAAACCTTCCTTCCATAGTGCAAAATTTTCGTATCGTTCACTATGCAAGGAAGAGTTGCAAACTCAAGTATAAACATTGCGGGTGCAACCTGTTAAATGATCAAATTGATTTAGTTTACTCACCGGTTTTCAAGTTAGCATATCCGCATTGTAACTAGCAAACAAAATTCATGTTCTCAGTCAAGCCAAGTACCTCCTACAGGGGTGCTAAATAAAGGCTGATGCAATCAACCATTGTTAGTTTGATATGTAAGTTTGAAAATGTCCTTATAGGATGAAACTACAGTAACGTTAGTTACAAATAAAAATGGTAAAGAACATAAAAAGTTTCAATTCTCCTTTCTTCATTATGATCGCCTACCACGTAGTATAACGGCTACATCCATACATTTATTTTTTTCAGTTGATAATACCTAACATACCTAACACTTTCAGGTATAGGAAAGAAAGGTGTTGGCTTTCTACTTCCCCATCTTATAGATCATGTAAAGAAGAAACTTTCAGACACAATCTGGGAAAAATCTCTCTCGAAACAGCAACTTGCATATAAACATTGAATTACACAAAAAAAACACTTTCGAAACAAATACTTTTATATGAACACTGAATTATGTATTCAAAAAGTGTTAATCAGCTGGTATTCCAAACATCCGTTATGGAATTGAATCAGATATAATTCACAAGATTACTACACAATATTTCAAATTAAATAGGTGAAAACATGCAACACTGTCATCTCCTCACTGGTGGACATCCGATGTTTCATCATAAGACACTTGCCTTATCAGCTCTTCAGAACTAATCTAGATAACATCATAAGAAAAAGTACTTATTTTATTCATAAAATCACTACTTGATTTCACGAATTAGTGTAATATACTCTTGTCATCACTGATAGTACTCCATGACATTAATTCGCTTAATGATCAAATCCCAGCCATCGAACTCTTGTTTTATCTGTATACAAAAACATTTTGTGAGTCTTCCAAATAAAGAAAGCAATCAATTTAGAGAAGATAACTAGACAGAGATGTATAGATCATACAAAGAAGTAACTTTCAGACACAAACTGGAAGAAAACCCCTCTCGAGAGAACTAATTTCATATAAACATTGATTAACACGGAAAATTACTTTCAAAACAAATACTTTTATATAAACACTGACTTATACAAAAAACACTTTTCTATGTTTAGTTTTCAGTACCTTAATGTTTCTAATTATTTAGCCATTTGAATAGGTGTCGAATATATAAGCATTAATTTTAGGTTTGTCAACAACATAAATTGATAATTAATTGCATAGAAATAAATGCACATTTTATTTTCACTATTCCATCATTGCATAGATTCATCCTTCATCTCGATCAATGCATTTAATCGCATTTTGGCAAATTCTTTTAATAATTCTTCTGCATAATTGGTGAAATTTTCTCTCCAAGTGATTCACATCTTGAAACGGCGTTTGCTGAAAAATATTTTGTTTGAAGTACCTTCAAAATAAATAATCCGGAGGGGCTAAGTCAGAGGATCTAGCAGGCCAAATAAGATCTGAGTATCTGTGAATCACTTTTCCATTAAATATAACATTCAATCTTTATATATGATGCACCGTCATATTGAAATCAAACTATGAAAATTATAAATACCATTCACTATTCATATATTGGTATAAAAATACTGTTTAATCAATCTGTTTTTATAAATAGATTGGTAATTTTTCTTAGACCCTTAGTCTTGAATTCATTTAGTATTTGTGTAACGGTACAATGATTATTATTTCTATTGGAATGCCTCTTATTGAAAATATTCCCATATTAATAACTACATCTTTTCATGTATCTTTTATTTATGTCATAGATAAAAAACATTTTGACATTCACCATGAAAAATGTTTCTCAGTGCATCCTAGATTACGTGACAATACTTAAGCTTTCATAGTTATAGTAAAGATAAGATTCGAGAAATGAATAAAACTTGAATTTTATATTTTATAAAGAATACGTTTTTTTCGAAAATCAATAATAAAACAGTTTTTCTAATACTTCCAACTTAGAGAGACATGGAGAATATGTATTAATAATAACGAATTTAACACTTATAATCGAGAATATATACTGAAACTATTTCAATAAAATTTCATTATTATCATTTCAGAGAGTATCTACAAAGTTCCTGGGGATAATAATAAATTCTACGGAACTTTCACAACCTCTACGAATGGTCTGATGGGCTCAGCTATTTGTTCATTCACACTCTCCGACATCCAAGCTGCATTCAGCGGAAAATTCAAGGAACAGGCATCTTCGTCATCAGCTTGGCTACCAGTTTTATCCAGTCGGGTTCCAGAACCACGTCCAGGAACCTGCGTTAACGATACAGAAACATTACCCGACACTGTTTTAAACTTTATCAGAAGTCATCCTCTCATGGATTCTGCTGTTATGCACGAAAATGAGAAACCCGTATTTTTCAAGAGGGATATTTTCTTCACGAGACTAGTCGTTGACAAAATTAAAGTAGATATTGGCGGTGCAATTTTGGATTACACCGTATATTACGCCGGCACAAGTAAGTATTTATTTACTTCATAAGTATCAATACTGATGAGTAGAAATTAAACATTTTAACATTTTTTCATCACAGTTAATATTTCAGGAAGAATTAATACAATAATACTTCCTGTTGTTGAAGAAACCTGAGGTATTACCTGACAGCTTTTTTCCTCAGTCAGTTATTGTTGTTTTTTCTCTTGGTGAAATAAAATGTATTGTTATATATTGAAAATGCTCTTTTCATTACTTTTTTATTCAGTTTTGCATTTGAGATAATTTGAAGTGATGTTCAAAATGTATCTACCGCCAGACGTACATTCTACAGACGTACATTCCAACTAGAAGTTCTTAGAAATGTTGAGTGAATGGGCATTCAAAGAAATATTGAAAATAGTGAAAAATTATTTTCGTTTTCTCATTACTCTATATTTAAAATAATTGAAACTGTCTGCATTGCGTAGGTATACCTTGAATTTTTTTTTCTTTAATTATGTCTAAAATTGGTGTGTTTTTTATTTTGGTGAAATGAATTTAATTGCCTTCAGTTGACACAACTGTGTCTGAACATCTACTATCCATTGGAGGTTTTAATGTTTTTTATAAATTTATATAAGGAGGTAGACCAAGATTCCAAATAAAACATGTCAGAAATTCCCAGAAATTGCTTATTCATAAACTGAAATTGTAAATACATTTACATTGACGTTCCAGAAGTAGAAAAATTCTAGAAGTTTGAAATACTATATTTTGGAGAAATCAAGCAGAATAAGAGATGGTTTTGAAGTAGTTATGTTACACTATTTGAGGTTGAAGTTTTCATTATTTCCCCATTTGTCAGTTAGAGCTTTTGGAAACTATTATTATAGTTAATTTTATTACTTTCAGAAAGTAATCCTATAACGACAAATGAGAAATAAGTTTTCCTATTTTGTACCACTTTTATTTGTAACTAGCGTTACTACATTTTGAAACTTATACAATAATTGTATTTTTGTGAACATGTCCATATAGGTTGAAACTCCAATAACGTTAGTTACAAATAAAAGTGATATAAAAACATAGAAGTTTTATTTCTAATTTTTCATGATGATCTCCTACTATATAGAAACGGTTACATCTATCAATTTAGTGATCCTATAACAATAAAATGTCATATTTCCATTGTTGAGATTATGATTTGCATTATATTGAAAAGAAAAGAATGAATCAAAGCTACAATTTCAAGAAAAAAATGAGACATTCTTAATTGTTCGTGAGATTTTTCTATGTAAGCACAACATCCATTTTTTCAAATGTTGCCAATATGCTCCTACTAAAATATCATCAATATGAAAATAATGACGTTTACAGATTATCTACAGCCTATATTTAATTTTCTTTCCAGATTTTCAATATATTTTTTCAAATAGGTATGTTTGTGAACACTCTGTATAAAAAATACTATTTCTCTGCCATCATTTCTTCAATTCACTTATACCTTTCCCTAAATGTGTCCTTAACAAAAATTGGACAAAATACCGAAATATTTATTTAAATCAAAAAGTTCCTTCAAACGTCATTTTTTACATTATGAGATAGGTGATAGATGAAATAATGAAGTTGGAACCGATTTCTATCATAATCAGGAGAGCTTTCTACAGAAACTGTTTTGGTTTAATTGCCTTTATATTATTACAGTCAGATTTTAATTTTTCTAGGGATATTTCTAACAATATCATTATAGACAAAAATTAATTTCAGGTGATCTGTGAATTAGAAATAGATTTTCAACTTCTCACAATTAAAGACAATGTGAAAACATTTTAATGAGTTATACTTTAATGAAAACTACATTTTTTTGTAATATTGACAAATTTCTTTCCAGATGATGGTCAAGTGCACAAAATAGTCGAATGGGCGAAAGACGAAGGATCTGCTTCAATTCTCTTAGATGTATTCGATGTTACCCCTGGGGAACCTATACAAGTAATGGAAATTTCCAAGGAACACAAAGCTTTATACGTTGCCTCTGATCATAGGGTCAAACAAGTCGATCTGGTGATGTGCAACAGAAGATATGACAATTGTCTCAGATGTGTTCATGATCCTTATTGTGGATGGGATAAAGACATGAATGTTTGCAAACCATATTCTCCAGGGTAAGTTTATATTAAACATCAAATAAAACTGATATTAAAAAAATAGATCCCTGCTCGTTGTGTACATTCCACAAACAAGAATAAATTAGGATGATACTTATGATACACTGTTTGGAACCTTTGGTGTAGTAATGACTATTACTGGAGTTGTTTCCCAACACCAAATCGTTATTTTCAACACCTCCACACATCTTCAAGAGGAAGATCAAACTTCCTTTTGAAGATGATCACTTGGCGATTGAAACACGTGTCGAGGTGTCAAAAATAACGATTAGGTGTTGGGAAAAAACTCCAGTAATAGTAGGTTGATGCTATTGAATTTATTCAATTTATTTTGTAACTATTGAGTGACGGATGTTGGACTCTCAACTTTTTCTATAACGATATTATCATATACCTATATACTAAAAAATGATTTAAGAAAAAAAATTCACTTGAAAGAAATATTGTTTGTTGATGTATTTTATTTATTATTTTTTTTTTATTCAATATGAAATCATGAAGAAACAAATTTGTTGCAGGCAATATCTATTTAGTTTTCTCAAATGAGAGGTATATTGAAATAAAGCACAGGTGAATATTTATTTTACAGCAAATGACACAGAATTTGCAGCAAATAGATACAGTCTAGTTAGGATACATATCTTATTGATTTGAATTAATTTTTTTTTCAATTATAATAAATGAATTTTCTTTGGCGACTTATAAATATTTTATTTCAAATTAGGGTCCCATTATTACATTTCGGTATAGCACAAACTATAGTTTCCTTATTATATTTGTCGACAGTAATAGTGTGAGAATAAATAATGTTAATTGTTATCATTTAATTATTGTGTTCATTCTCAAAGCCCAACATAAAACAATACTTATTATACCACACACGAGTGTTTTTCCACTTGGCATGTCACTGGTTTATTCAGAATAGCTTGACAATTTCATTAAGAAACACTCAGTTAATTGATGAATGTAGACGATACTACATGGTAGAGATCATCATGAAAAATGAGAAATAAAACTTTCTATGTCTTTTACCACTTTTATTTATAACTTACGTTATTGCAGTTTCGTCCTATATGGTCATTTTCAAACTAATATAATAAACTAAAAATAATTGATAATATTAGCCCTTACATCACAACAACACTGTAGGTAATAATACCAGAGGAATTTAACTTAATTGAGTACCTGAATTTTGTTCACCTGTGTCAATGTGGGTACACTAATTTGAAAACTGGTGAGTAAACTATATCGATTTAATCATTTAGCAGGTTACATTGGCAATGCCTATGCTTATGAATTTCCAAGTATTCCAAGTAGTTGAGTTTCCAACCCTTGCTTGCATAGTGCAAAATTTTCATATCATTTAAATTCAGGAACTTGTGGTTGCATTCCAAGGAATGTTCATGTGATTCGTAGAGGTGCAACAGCTGGTTAAAGAAAAAACATATTTTGAACATATATTTTTTAAACAGCAGGCAAGCAATCTTTGGACAACTTACGTTATGCTTAGAAGTACGTGACAAACACCCAAAAAAAGATCTGTATACATTAGTACAGGAAACGGCCCTGAGGCTGCAGTGTATTCAAGTCATTTAGCTCTCAAAAACAGAAAAAAGCCAACGTTAGAAGAAAGAAAATATAAATCTGTCTTCTAGTCATATAAAACCTGAAGTAACAAACTTTTCGATTGCTGCAGAAGCAGATCAATCACAACAGTGCTCTAAACACATTTATAGACATAGGTATATTCTTCTATTTCAGATTACTCCAAGATGTATCTAACAGCACTATTGATGTTTGTGACAGCAGCGTAGTCAAGAAGAAGATGGTCGTGACTTGGGGTCAAAGTCTACACTTGGGTTGTTTTCTCAAAATGCCAGCAGTTCTAGCGTCTCAAACCATCACATGGTACCATTATTCCAAAGAAAAGGGACGTTACAAGATTCAGTACCGTCCAGACAAATACATAGAGACTTCTGAACATGGTTTAGTAATCATTGCTGTAACAGAAGCAGATGCGGGAAGGTACGACTGTTGGATGGGAGCTTCACTTCTATGTTCTTATAATGTTACTGTCGATGCTCATCGATGTTCTCCACCAGCCAAGAGTAATGATTACCAAAAAATATATTCAGATTGGTGCCACGAGTTCGAGAAATATAAATCAGCTATGAAAACATGGGAGAAGAAACAAGCAGTGAGTAACATGATAATCATAAAAGCCTTTATTACAATTTAAATCTTTGATTGATAGATTCATTCCAATTTTATCTTCATCTCATACTTCCACCTAATAGGCTGACTGACCCATATCCCTCAAAACAACATTTCTGCTTTGAAAATGTAATCATCAAGAATATACAGTTGAATTTTCATACCAAACTTAATAGCAAATAATTAAATATTATACTGTGCGGTCCCATATGTATGAAATAAATACATTTTTAGCGTTATTATGTGCTATGTGAAAAAACCTGAAACAGGTCGATTTGTATTCTTGAATTGACAATTTACAGTATGAAAATATTATCCCCCTCAAGCACCCCTTCTGAATT
>WOGP01007073.1:0-11984 GCA_015342065.1 Leptinotarsa undecemlineata
AGTTAATAAATAAGAGCCTGTGATCATGTTCTAATTTCTGTTTTAAACTGAACCAGTTTTCGTCTTCGCAAAACAGCACAGTGTCATCGACGAAACTCGGAGTGTTAGAGTTGATGTCTTGTAGAAAAAGGTTGTTCAAGTAAATATTGAATAGGATTGGTCCTACAACCGTCCTCTGGGGTACACCACATGTAATAATTTCCTCTCCACTTATATGATTGCCCACTTCAACCCTTTGCTCTCTGTTGTAAACATAACTTTTGAAAATATTATTCGCTATACCTCTAATTCTCATATCGTTCAGAAGATTCGGTTAGATAGATTCAGAAGATTCGGTAGATAAGAATTTGAAGTGATGTGGATTAACTTGATGGTGACGTAGAGTGAAAAATGAATTATATTAAAATCAGTTTATAAGTTACTAATTCACATTGTTACTGAACGTCGATACAGGTGAGATATGTTTTTTACAAATATTGTGAATGTATATCAAAATTAGGTACGTTCTGACTTTTCTACCTACTCTACTGTTACACGTTGTAATCAATTTTCTGTGGCATATTTTGAACTTTTAAACTCATAGTTTGCAGAGAATTATTGAATCATACTTCGTGGATCGTTTGTGTGTTCCCATATTTTATATTCCAAATTTGAAAAATATAATAAAACACATAATTGGTTAATTATTTTTCCTAATAGCATAAATATTTTTCACTAGAACTTGTTAGTATATCCTGCAATTTTTTCCTGAAAAATTCATTAAAATGCAACCAACGGAAACTTGTGTTTTCATTTATATTTTTTTTCTTCTCATTTCCAGAAACAACATGAAACTTATTATTGCTTTCATCTCATTGGTTATTACCATCAATGCCGCGACAGATGAGGATCTGTGGGTCGAATTCAAGGTATGATATTCCATTCAGTAAGAAGTAGGGATGTCTATTGAGAATTCTCTAACTAATACCTACTATTGATTTTATCATAATTCAACACATTAGTCAGCAATGAAATACGAACAATTAAAAACCTATTAAAGAATGAGTAAGAGGTATGTTGTTTTGGAAATTATTTCGAACTATTGGAATTAGATGAATATTACAATTCTAGAATTTCCATTTGAAAACGGAGCAAACAGCGACTTTAATTTGGTGAAAAAAGCTCACACCACCATTTTGAAGGAAAATTGTCATTTGCAATATATCACTGAAAAGAGAATTTAATCTATCAAATGGTCTTAAAACTATACAGGATACGCTTTTGAATCATAGTTTATTTTCAGCTACACCAAAATGGATTTGCAATTGATTTTTCATCAGAAATATCGGCTATACTATACGGGCGTTCTGAATTTAATTATTCTTACCCCTGAAAAAAATGAATGACACCGTGTGCAATACCTTCGTGGTGATCCAGTACAGAAACACGAATATTCAATACAGTTTCATTTCATAAACAGAAAAATAAAAATTCTTTATCTAGAAAGAAACGACCTCTACTAGGATATAAGTAGCAAGTAACTGAAATACAAACTCTCTAGTGAATAAAACTGTTGGACAAGGAACTTTAAACTACATGAACTTTTAAACTATACAAAAGTATTCCACTACAGCTGAAGAATATTGCCAAATCTAATGTAATTTTTGAAAATAAGAAATTATGTTTGCAACTTACTTCGATTCAAATTGAACAATCTTTTTTAATATTAAATCATACACAAGTATTTATATTATATAATATTCTCGACTCAACGCAACCATTTTTCTTTCTCGGCTGTTAAGATTATATACGAACGAACAATCTTCTAGCCTTCAAAATGTCTAACTTCCAACATTATATTCTCAAAAGACTAGCTTAAGGCATACTTTGAAATATAATGTTATATGTATTGAAGGGGTTATATTTTTAGGAGTGATTAATTTTTGGGAAAGAAAGTTTTTGGCTTTCTACTATAATGTTATACTTTTACCATATACTATCACTTGATTTTTCAGTCCAATGAAATGAGGATTCAAGTTACAGAAAATTGTAAATTTTCCCAATAATTATTCATTTGGAAATATCTCAAAAACATAAGAAGATACAAAAAAAAGGTAGAAACAAAAAATCTAGGAATTAACATTTTCTATAAAATCACCCTGAATCATTTTTGGCGTATTTGCAGTAGAAAAACTGATATTTGCAATTAACGATTCAAATTCATAGCTCAGCAGTGCGGCATATTAAAAAACTTATAAAAAATCGAAAAATGTGAATTTTTCAAAAATTCTACAAAGATTCACAAGTCTCTCAGTGATGTAATTTGTTATCAATTAATTCGAAAGTTATAAACAGAATTATTTTTCATTCCAATTTTTTTTATAATTCCTCATGTCACACGCTTTTGTGAGTATATTTTCAAAAATTTCAAACACAAAAATCAATTTTGATGAAAAAACCTGTTTTAAAAGTATTATTGTTTATAACTTTTGAATGAATTAATGAAGACAATCACATCTCTGAGATTATTCCTCAGACTTTATAGATATAATCAAACAAAGATTAACATTTTTTGATTCCTTGTAATTAATTTAATATGCATCACTACTGAGCTACACATTGCAATCATTCATTGCGAATATATGTGTTTCAATTGCCGAAAAGCCAAAAAAAAATTGGACGATGTAATAGAAAATTTAAGTCTCTAAATTTGTTGGTTTGACCATTTTTCCCATTTTGTTATGTTTCTAATATATATTATTAAATGAGTTTTGGGAAAGTTTTCAATTATTTTCCCTCAAATGTATGCTGAAATCAACTTATATTAAATAAACTCACTTATATAACAACTTATATAAAAAATACAAGTTTTGCCTTTCGGATGATTTTTTGAATAATTATTTTATTATATCATTTCTACTTTGTGATTTTCAGTTTGGTTATAAATTTCATACCGCGGAAAATACTTTGGCTTTGTAGATATTTCTTTTATTTGCAATAATATATACATCGTGACATGCTGAAAATATATTTCAGACATTTTCTAAAGCAGAGATTTGACTTTTGGTACAGGCATGTCCTTCAGTGGCCGCTCTTAGCCCGAGTAACAGCCTTAAACCCAGCCTACTCGATATTTTCCTTTGCGTTGATGATTCCAAAAGAGTTATTTGAGAAGGTTGTTTAAAAATCGATTTTGAACCTGCATGCTGAATTTCAACGCAAATTTCGAATTTCTGACTTTTAATCCGATTTTCAATTAATAGTTCTATTAGGAATCACACGTTAAAAGGTAAGACTTCGTTAGTCCTTAGCACGCACAAGTTTATCAACTTCTGAGAGTTATCGTTCTTATGGGGGCGACAGCTGATTAACGGAAAAACAGATTTTAAAAACAGATTTTTTAAATAGGAAGCTTAGAGAATAATAAATTCGGTATACTGTAGGAATAAGAATGAAAAAACTAATATTCATCATGAATATATTTATTTCATCGATTTTGTAGCAAAATATCGAGAATTTGCCTTTTTCGCAGAATCGCAGTGGGCTGAGTTTATGACACAAATACAGGGGTGTTTGTACTTGCTTCGGCGGTATATTATACTAAAATTGGAACGATTCACAGAAGATTTACATGGCCCCTGCGCATGGATAACACACAAAATCGTGAAGCGTTCCACATTTTTCATTCCTTGTAGATGGACACCTCCACAGCTGGTCGATGCACTCAATGACCACACAATACATAGCATAATTATACGCTATATACCAATGTTTACTATTCTGTGAATCTGCACGAAACCAAACTCATTTCCTAATTTGTATCTAATGACTCGTTGAGTTTCGTAAGATCCTTTCAAAATAAATTTACTCTTGACCCCCTTGCAAGGATCATTCTTGCCAGAATTCATATTATGAAGGAAATCGGTAGAACTGTCACCTTCATGTGGGTGCCTAGTCATTGTTGCATAAAGAACAACGAGGATGTGGATAAGGCAGCTAGAATGATTGCTTGTTTGAGGGTGGTTGACAATGATTGCTAACACAAAAGAACATGAAGATGTACCACTCTACTTAGAAGATCTGAATAATTATAATAAAAGTAAAGAAGAATCTCACTGGCAGACTCTTTGGAATCAAATCTAGTGTGAATAAATGAATTTCACCACTGAAATTGACCAGAAAAGATCAAGTTGTTCTCACGCGGCTGCGAATCGGCATACATCTTCACTTGCTCCTAGTAGAACAACAACCTATATGTATTACATGCCAAACAGTACTAACAGTACAACATATACTTGTAGAATGTCCAGAATATGAGGAAATTGGAGACAACATATCATAACTGGGACAATGAAAGAAATTATATGTGATGATAGACGAACGTTGAGCAACCTCATGTCATTTTTGAAAGCCGCAAATATAGCAAATGAAATTTGAAAAACAAACAGCGAGTACGCGGCTAATAACCTAACAGTTGAGGCCGCAAAAAAATACAGAGGTGTCTTTTTATTGATTCTAAAATACAAATCATGAAATTAATTATAAAACAACAACAAAAATTAATTGGCGCTCCGGGGAAAACCCGGAAAACCTGCAGCACCACATCATCTGAATATCTTGATCTTCCAAAATGCTCTCTCTCTCTCTCATAAAATAAAATGTAGGGTGTCTCCAAAGGCTCCACTAAATTCAATGCATCGCCATAACACTTAGTGACACGACTATCATCAAACTTAAACCAGTCCGTTTCGTTTTTGACCAAGGCGTAATAATGACCAGATTTAACGCCAGAACCACACTGAACAATGACTGCATGAAGATTATAATAGTGGTCTGCTAGATAGAAGTGTTCATCTATTTCGAACCTTCGTAACAGTTTGGTGCTTCCGTCAGAGGTTGAGTCATGTTTGAAGATCATCAGTGTTATTATTAGATTGACTGGTGCCTCAGCTATACTTGTTTTCTCATAAAAGTCAGTTAGTTTGGCGAATATTTGGCAATACAGTCACCTGTTAAAAGTTTCGTTTTGATTTTACAATACGCTTTGCACGGACTGGTTATTCACATACTTTTTTGCTACTTCTTGAACATTACTACAAAGTAAACAAGTGAGGATTTTTCCAGCAAACGATTTACAAACACAAGACGAGATAGACTGTACGGAATCATTCAATCCAGAGCGGTAAGGAGTATTGATTCTGCTATTGTTTTGTTCAAGAAGAGTATTCAACAAAAACCGCAAGAATTCGGGACAATCCTCTTTTTGTCCTAACAAGTATCTAGTAGACTTCAAAGCCTTCAGGAAATCGGTTGGAGGGAAAGGTGATACATTCTTACGAAAATGCAGCTGCATGAACAAGTGATTGAGTTTGGTGAATAGGTAGGAAACATTCTCGTTCTCGTTCATCGTTAAAACCTCGTTCTTGAAATTATTCGTCATAAACAACACTTGTAAAATGCTACTCATGTAGCAAGTGTTTTCTAAATCCTGTAATACAATTTTTTTCTCAAGATTTTCAGGACAACTCTCTACTGATTCGTAAGAAAGATCATGTTTCACAGAATATGAATAAGAACCATTTCTCAAGCTGCAATCGATCATTCCAAGTGAAGAAGGGTTTCGTAAAGGGATCGATTTGGCTTCTGCTTCATGAAGCTCTTTCACTGAAAAGGAATCGAAAATATTTTAGTTCCGTACTGAAATGAGGGCAATGCATGATTTCATCAAAATTATGTGAAGGAGGAATGGTTCCAAGGACTGAAGCAACATTACCACGTTGAATAGCAATACTTATTCTTTCTATCAAAAAAAAAAAGTTCTTTCGTTGCTTGGCCTATTCTCCTTCCGAATTCATGAACGAATAATAGAGAATCCAAGCCATAAACACCAAAAGTGTCTTCATCTTAAGTGTGTCACACTGTATATGTGTGTGTGTATGAATGTCACAGTCAGTATTTTTCAGATGTAGTTTTTGTAACCACCAGATAGGGTGTATATGCAATGGATTCACATCTACTTACACAATTATGAAATTATAGCTATAATGATCGTAGATCGCAAAAAAACATCACCAATGATTCTGTTGTCATCTGAGCATTACACAAATGAAAAATAAATTGGTACTTCATTATTTATTTTATTGATATATTTGAAAAATCATACCTAATAAAAATGATGAAATAATATGAATGATCTACTTTTCAATTCAGGGCAAATACACTAAAACCTACAGAAGTTTGAGGGAGGAAAAAATCCGATTTGATGTTTTCAAACAAAATCTTCGTGAAATCGAATCGCACAATGCCAGATACGAGAACGGAGAAGTTTCATACTTTCTGAGGATCAACCAATTCGCAGATATTACTAACGAAGAATTTGCCGAGAGGCATGCGAAAAACCTCAAAACAAAACCTGAGTACCTACAAACTCCTTTCAACAAAGATCTCAATGTCCCCGTCCCAGAATCCATCAATTGGTATGAAAAGGGAGTGGTTACGCCAGTGAAAAATCAAGGGGAAGAATGCGGAAGCTGTTGGGCCTTCAGTACAGTGAGTATTATTAATAATTTAGAGATGTCATACGTTCCCACTAATTTTAGAAGTAGTTTCGCGTCCAAAGATGAACAACACTTGGTGAACTTTCTACAAGATAAATTAGAACTACAAATGAATATTAACCGAAATGAATCTACCACAAGACATGGAACAACAATCGATGCAATCAGTCGCTGAGGATGGCACGTCATAAAAATTGAATGAAGCCACCGTTGATGCACTTGAATTCGAAGCTGCCAGAAATGTTCCACAACATCAACGAAAAGTGCTAGTGAGAACCATCATCGAAAAGGAAGATAAAGAAACAGATCAGCTCATTGGTAGGTCTAAAGGAACTTCTAAAGAAATATTTGATGAATGAAACTTCACCCAAGGCAAGAGGACGGCCTAAATGATACAACTGTGACAGAGAGGGACATTTAAGACGGAACTGTCGATCCTACGAAAGAAGAGATCACCCGAACCAGAGTGTCGGTGTTCGGAAAATTAAATTCAGCCATTATTAGGGGGGTAGATTCTCTGCTGCATCTCATGCTACCAGGTATTCGATCTTCATGATAGGACGCAACAGTAACAGCTTAGTTATCGACGGATTTCTGAATAATCACCAATGCCTTTTCACCGTCGATACTGGAGCGACGAGGTCAGTAATGAACACCGAAATTTTCGATAGAAGCAGTTTGGAGAATTCATCAGTAGTACTCTTTCTGGGAACAACCATTGAAGATAGATTGAGAGTCTGTGGAGAAACTGAAGTGAGACTCAGGCTTAAAAATTGCGAAATATAAACCAAGATATTAGTAGTCAACATCGTCGACAAATTCATTTTGGTACCAGATATCGTTTACCCCTACGAATTCGTGGAGAACAAAAGTCGGAAATGAGGAAATTCCACTCAACGTGATCTCTCACCCTCATGACAGCGCCAAGATGGTTGTACTGGAAGATTTCAAAACCTCTCCAAACACCGAGAAAATCATTCAAGCGGAAATTACTGGACCTGGCAGCTTGGGCACAGCATTGATAGAGTCATCCAACGGCTTTGAAGCAAGAATTTTCGTAGCGCAGAAGGAGAACACGATCTTGAAAACTGTACGAGGATGGACTGACACAGAAGTCAGGCCGGAGTGGCAAGATATCTCCAAGCATGGTCAGCAGGAAAAGGACTACTGGCACCAATGGGACTCCATGTGCAATCGAGATTACCTACTAACTCATAAAAGGAAAAGCCCGGATAGAAGACCCCACGGATTCTAGATGATCCATCTAAAGACGTGAATCTCGAATATTTTGAACAGCTCCACAATTCCGTCACTGGAGGGCATTTCGGAGTAAATAGAACTCTAGCGAGAGTGCGTGAGGTACTATTGGGTCAATTGCCGTCAAAGCAAGGAAGAGTGGTGTGCTCTTCGAGAAAGGGTCCAAAGGCAAGGCAAAGAGTAAGGTTGAAGCAGTTCCTCAGGGGATGCTCTTTCGAGAGAATCGCGGTATACATTCTGAGACCACTGCCTATGACCACATTGAGAAACAAGTTTCTTATGATTGAAATGGACTATTTCTCCAAATGGCCTGAAGCAATTTGCAGCAAAAAAATTGGTTACGATTGTGATATTATGAGGCGAAGCCCCATCTTGTTGGAAATATATTTTATGAGCTCCATTAGTGACAATTCATCAACAAGGGGTTCAGTATTTTGCCTTGCGATTTCTAAATACCTTTGAGATGTAAGAGTGCCCACACACTGAATTCAAATCTTCCTTGACTTTTCTACCCCAGAATAGAATGAGGATTTTGTTATGCCCTAGTATCAGAAATATAGCAGTTGGAAATGCCGGCATTTCTCACATAAGCTTTGTCTACCCAAATACATTGATGCACTGTTTGGAACCTTCGATGTAGTAATGAGTATTACTGGAGTTTCATCTCAACACCAAACCGTTATTTTTAACAGCTCGACATGTGTTTCAATCAGCAAGTGATCATCTTCAAGAGGAGTATTAAACTGTTTAATCTTCCTCTTGAAGATGATCACACCTAACCGAAATTATTATGAGAGTATTACAAGTGAGAAGTTTTTGATTCCTAAGGCCACCTCTTATCATGATCACTTCCAATTACAGGTAGGATGTTTAGAAAGCCACTATCTCTTGAAACACAACAAATCACTATCTCTGAGCGAACAGCAACTGGTAGATTGCTCGAAATCAAATCATGGTTGTGACGGAGGATTAATGGATGAAGCATTCCTCTACATTAAAGAGAATGGTATAGGAACTGAATCAGACTATCCATACAAAGGAATTGATGGAGAATGCAAAAAAGTAGAAACTGTGGCAACAGTCAGGGGTGTCGAAATGTTCAGAGGTACTGAGAATGACCTCAAATATGCTGTGGGTAAGTTTAGTTACCAATAACATCGGATAGAAGATGTTTCGTCATTTGGAATACAAAAAATATAACTAAAACAGAATACTGTGAGATAAACCTGAGGCAAGAATGATCTATAGGCAAGAATGAATTTAACGAATGAATTCATTTTCTACCTTATTAGCCATTTTCAACCCATGAAATACTTCGAATTATGTATTCGAAAAGACACTCTGTGACATAAAAAAATCCCCCCTCCCTCACACCCCTCAACGTGACAGCCACCCCCCAATTTTTTTAATGCAAAAGGGGGTCAAGTGATACCTCATTTTGAAGGGTATTCAATTTACTCTACAGCCATATCTTTATTTTTCATTTTCTTGAATGCGTCATAATGAAACAAAAAGTTCAAAGTGTTGAAAGGTATCACCTAGGTATTCCATTGAATCCATCCGCTGTACAATATACCATGCACCTTCAATTTTTTTTTGTTTTTACCAACCGTTGTTTATTAGCCGTGACAGTTGAGTAAAAAATGTTTTCTGTGAACTTGCTGAAGAGAAACAATTTTGCAGTTGTTGTTTGTGTTTCTTGTTCAGTATTACTTTCAGACAATAGACTAAAAGTTCTAGCAATGTCTCATTTGACTGAACGTCAAAGAGTAGAAGTGTTAATACTACTAAGATGTGGGGATAAAACTAGAACCCAGAAGAATGTAAGTGAGATGTTCAATAATCACATCACATAATCACATTTCTCAATCTACCGTTAGTAGAATAGAAACGAAATTTCGTGAATTAGGGACTGTCAAAGATATTTCAAAACCAGGCAGAAGTCTATTGATTGACGATGGAAAGAAATTGGATATTTTGATAGACATCGAGAAGAATCCACATAAACCTACCCGACAACTCGCCGCCAATTACGACATAAGTCAAAGTTCGATATTGCGTTTTTTTAAAGTGAAAAGTGTCACCCTTATAAAGTACAATTGGTACATGAACTCAACGAACACGATCCAGATCGCAGAACTGAGTTTTGCGAAATAATGGAAGCCAGGTGTCTGCGGGATCCTTCGTTTTAGAAAAATATATAGTTTTCCTACGATTAAATTTTTTTTTAAACGGAACCGTCAACAGACAGAACTGTCGATATTGGAGCCGAGAAAATCCTCATTGGATGATGGAGCCCCACACTCAGTATCCCAGAAAAGTAAATGTTTGAGAAGGGATTATAAATAATCCCATAATTGGACCATATTTTTTCAACGAAACATTTACCGGTGAACGTTACTTGGAGTTTTCGACTAATTTTTTAGTTTGAACGCTGAAAATACTTCTTCCAGATAATGATAATCCGAATCGAATAGATAGTAGTATCTGGTATCAGCAAGATGTTGCTCCACCAAATTTTGCAGCTGACATTCGTGAATGTCTGAATGAAGTTTTTCCCAAAAGATGGATTGGAAGACAAAGTGCAATAGAGTGGCCAGTCCGTTCTCCCGACTTGATACCGCTTGACTTTTTTTGTGAGGTCAATATACCAAACAATATTGAAAGTTTGCAAATTAGAATTAGAGAAGAAATAGAACGTATAACTCCCGAAACCATTCAAGATCTTGTTGATAACTTTCAGCAACGCTTTCATTATTGTCACGAAACAAATGGCTGTCAGTTTGAACATTTGATCTGAAGACTTCCATTAGTTGCAAATTGATTGATACTGCTTTAATGAATGATTTAGATAACACAATTTATTCAATTTTTTTTGACGCATGCACGAAATTAAAAAATAAAGATATGGCTTCACAAAAAATTAAATACCCTTCAAAATGAGGTGTCACTTGACCCCATTTTGCATTTGAAAAAATTAGGGGGTGGCTGTCACGTTTAGGGGGGTGAATGGAAATGGAAGAAAGGGTCTTGTAAAATTTCGAATCAAAGGTATTTCAACTGTCTATAAATGACCCCCACTTTTTTATTTTGGACTAGCTGTTGCCCACGGCTTCGCCCGCGTAGAATTTGGTTTGTCATATTAAGTTTCGTGACAGGTTCTTCAGGTATCTAAATTCGAAAACTGACGAAATTCAATATAATCTTTGAACCCCTATTTCTCGTCTTGAGGGGTAGAAATTTCCGATTTCCTTTTTTGATGCTTATTTGCGTTTTACAAAGAACCTACCTGCATATTTAGAAATTCTAGGTTCAGATCACTTTGTCCCAGTTTCAACTAGGCTTGTCCCATATGTCTGTAGGCAGTGTTTATATATCGTAATGGAAGTCTCTGGAAGCTGACAGGGAATGATCAAGAAGCGCACTTCGAGTTGAGCATGACCTTGGCCATATCACAGTTGATTGACGAAGACCAGCGGCAGCGGTCAATATTTTTTCCAGGGCAAAGTTATCTACAAAGTCGATCACAAAAAAATATGAATTCGGATTCAAAACAAAAATTCACCTCATCTTCGAATACATTGGTTCATTTACTTGTGAAACCTGTCATTATCAACTTCAGAGCTGTATCAATACTTATTTGGTTGTAAAGGTATTTCAATTCCTTATACAATAACTTTCACTGTTACTTCGGAGTTATCGGCGTATGAATTGGATAATAGTGATTCTCATTTTTCCTAGTTTCTAATTCATACACCAACCGGTTATTCTAATTCATGCAGCGTTATCTGGTGTTGAATATAAATACGTTGTTTGGGTTCTCTTCATTTCAACAAGTTTCACGATTGTCAAGTCCATATCAAATATTAGTGACGTCACGACCGTCGTTTTTACTCGATATTGAAAAAAAAATTAAAACTATAAAACGACGTACAGGTACTGTTCACCTATGCAGTTGTCCCGACATCATTGTGAAGGTTCGTTGATCGAATGCGCCTTCAATTAAAGAAAGCAAATTCTGTCTCTGAGAGAATTATCAGATATGAAATATATATTTAGAGTTATATCTAATCATCAATTATTGAAAACTGATTAATCAGAATATAGTCACTGGAGGATGATTTAGGTTAGCTTAGGTCCATAGTGAATGGGTCTATTCGACCCTCCACCGCTTGTGGCTCACACCTATTC
>WOGP01007074.1:0-11983 GCA_015342065.1 Leptinotarsa undecemlineata
CACCTTAGATAATCAGCTATGTTTCAAATGTAAGCAAAGCGGACATTTAGCTGTCAATTGTCCAAATATGAGCAATGATGAATCCGTCCCCAGCACGAACATTAACAATGAAGCCTCTGCAGACACTACTATTGAAGACACTACCAAACAAGCAGAACCAAATATTGAAAGCAAATTTTAAACAACGGAAGAAAACTTATTACTACTACCAACTTTTTCAAACCCAAATTCTAGCTCCTCAGCGAAACGGAGTATTTCGGAAATCACGACACTTCCACCAAATTCTTCCGAAAAGGAATTCGTCAAACCTATGCCAGAGCAACAAAGTAAAAAAGTTAAAACTTTCACTAGTACACAACCTTCAGAAGAATTGTTACGACCAGCCAAACCCTTATTTCAAAACGAATCAGAAAAATTAGTCCAATTTCCAGGGCCGTAATTTAAAAGGAATAATTCACCCAATTATAATAAAATAGTACCGAAACATCCCAAAATATAACATTGAATTTAATTTCTAAGTATAAAGTGAATGTCGAAGACTCAAAAACTACAACAAAAATACAGGTCCGTATTTAAAAATTCAAAGATGAGAGTGGCCAAAGTCGAATAATAACTTGTATAAAAATTCATGGACATATTCTGAGAGTCCACATGCAAATAGCAAAATGCGGACAGATATTCAATATGTCTGTCAATAAAGAAGATACACGCAAAAAAATTATTTGTGATATTTTGGTTTTTCCTGTATAACCCAGAACTAAAAGAGCTATATTAACTTTTTTTACATCACTGAATAGGTCTCTAAAATACACAACTTTGCCATAATTCAACTGACACTCTATCTTTCATCGTTTACGAGATTATCATTTGCAGAAACGAATTTGAATAGTCCTGTATAAACGTTCAGTTCTGAAATTTCAACTAATTAGTGGTAGGAAATACATCATATATGAACACAAAACGAATTTACGAAATGAATTTCCAGTGGTAGTACTTGCTAAAAAAAAATATCGGTTACCTTGCGGATCAACAACAATATCTCTTGGTTTATCGAGGTCCTCCCATATTAATAAAGACCGCATGGATCCATTGGTGTTGGCTACTTCGATTCTGTTAGTTCCTGCATCGGTCCAGTATATTTTTTCTGTTGCCCAATCCAAAGATATACCAGCTGGGGATACTACAACAAATTTCATCCAATATAGTTAGAGTTGTATTGGTTTGAAAACTATCATAAAACTCACTTATATTGGAATGAATCAATACTTCCTGGTGAGAACCATTCCAGCATGCACGATTCAGAGAATTTCTTTCCACGTCTGTCCAATATATCCAGTCTGATTTCGAGTCCCACGCGATAGCAACGGCTGATTTTATTCCATTCACCGGTATAACCTGCAATGAAAAAACCATATAAAACGTTAGAATGAAGTGAATGGAAGATTTAGAAATCTAAAAAAAACTCAAACTATATTTTCATGTTATTTTCAAGTTGATATGGTCGCTTATAATAATTCATTTTTGTGTACCTATAGACTATAGAACTATTTCTCATATTTTTTAAGGAAAAAACACAAGTACTTCAGAAAACTTCTTAAAGCGCTCTAAGAGCGGTGCTTGTATAGAAGTAGTGATTCACATTGGATTTGAATCGCTGGAGATTGAATCCATTTGGAAAAATGTTCTCCGGAAGTTTATCCGACATAAACGCAGTTCTCTAAATTAAAGAGTTCTCGAACAGTGAAGTTCGAGGTGTACTGACTTGAACCCCAAAACGATGAGTAGCCACAGTCCGTCGCGTATTTCTGATATGTACCGTTCTTTGTGAAATCAGATGTGCGAAGTCACTATCTATAGAAGTCAGAATCTATAGAAGAGAGACAAATCCTCAACAATTCTTCGATGTTCCAGAATATCAAGGCTGCAAGTGATTTTTTGATGCACTCTTTGGAATCTTTGGTGTTATAATGAATATTACTGGAGTTTTTTTCCAACATCAAACCGGTTTTTAACATTTCTACACGTGTTTCGATCACTAAGTGAACTTATTCAAGAGGAAGAATAAATCTTCCTCTTAAAGATCAAATCGTGTGTCGATCACCAAGTCATCATCTTCAACAAAAATATTTAATCTTCAAGAGAAAGATTGTATCTTTCTCTTGAAGATGATCACCTGGGGATTGAAACGTGTGTCGAGGTGCTGAAATAACGGTTTGGAAAAAACTCCAGTAATATTTATTTCATGTGATGTTCGCGTCTCCAATCAGACGGATGGATCTTTTCTGGATGGAATCCAGCAGCTTCAGGGTATGATTAGGGACGGAGCTCCATACATGAGAATAATACTCCATAGAAGGTCTGATCTGAGCTTTATAAAGCAACAAAAGTTGCTAAGGTGTGAACTGTTTTCTGGTTCGGAACAGTGTTCCAAGCTTTCAGACGTCGCCCTCGCAATTCCAGCGACATGATTGTGACAAGATATATTGATGTCCATTTTAACCCCCAACAAACTTATTGAAGCAGAAAGCGGAATTGTCTGATCTGACATTATTATATCCAGTTCGGAGATATTTATCATTTAGGAGAAAACCCATGCATGGGTTTTTGTGGCATTGAGTTGGACCTGGTTACTTTCACCCCAGTTCGAAATCACTTCCAGATCCTCATCAAGATATGCAACCTCCTGCTGCCGGTGAAGATGTGCATAAACAGCCGATGTCCTGGAATCCAAATGGAATGACAGAACAAGTGTGCTGTCATCAACAAAGCAATATATTGCATTATTGGTTTTTTCAGTAAGGCATTGATATACAATAGAAAAAGGATTAGAGACAATATGGATCCCTGGAGAACACCAGCGTTGATGGTAAAAGTATTCGAGAGATATCCGTCGATGGTAACTTGCAGGGAACGTTCTTTCAGGAAGCTAAAGAGCCACACACAAAAATGATCCTACAAGCCATAGCATCGAAGTTTGATCAGCAAACTCTCATGCCACACACGGTCGAAGGCCTTAGAAATATTAAGTGCAACAGCTCTTGACTTTCCATGTTTCTTGATTGCGTTATTCCAAATATGGGTAACATTCGTTAGAAGGTCGCCTGTTGGATCTTTGTTTACGAAAGTAATATTAATGATCGCTTTCCTTCCAAATATTGAAGGATATGTTGGTTTACGGCTTTCTCCATAATTTTTGATATCACTCATAGTAAAGCGATTGGTCTATAGTATATTACGAGTTGTTGACGAAGTATCATTGGGTCTACTAATATGGAGTGAATTGAATATTGCAGTTTCAGTATAATTTCGAAATAGGGCCCCGATTTGGATTCGCATGGATAGCAGAAAATATATGCCTACATTTTCATTTTTCATAGTGTTGCACCAGCTTGTAACTTTGCAATGGGATGATTAACTTGTAATAACTTATACTTGTAATAAAATATGATCAAACTATACTGAAAGTTCTCCAAAATCATATATGTTCTTGTTATCTTTAGGTAGAATCAAATATTGTATCAAAAGGTATAGAAATATAAGAAACATTCAAAACATTTACCCTCCCCGAAGAAATCATAAATGCTCAAATCGTTTTGTTGTTTTCTGTAAGATATTTGATTACTGGTCAGTCGCATGATACATTACGTAGGTAGCGAAATGTATGGTTGTCACCAGAAAAGTTTGAAAATAGAGTTTTTGATGTTCAATTATTCCATAATTGTTTAGGGTTAGATATACGAGTTTCACCAAACATCCTCTTCTTGTGATAACCTGCGGCATATCTTCCTGTTTCTTTTCTTCTTTGACTTTATTTTGATGAGTTTCTCCGCCCGGAATCAATTTCCACTGGATGGTGAGATCTTTGAACAATTATATATGTAGATGTGATACCAGATGTTGGATTGGTTTGTGAAAAGTCCGCAAAGTCCTTGGAATACTGACAATGTAATACAAGTGAAAGGTTACCATTTTCTGTTGTGACTCTCGCTACTGTGGAAACTTCATCTCTGCCGAGATACACCTCCAATATCTCACCCAGCCCTCAAATGGATTGTTTTGAATTTCCGTCGCCTTCAATGTTTAACTCACATAGCTCTCGTTGAGCAGTGTTGGTCAATTCTTCTATATAAACGTTTTTGAATCCTGTTCTTAAACTATCTAGAAGTTATTGACGGTAAAGGAAAAACTTTCTAATCCTGCATATTTGTACGAAAAAATTTTAAAGTAGTTTCTATCCAAAGGAAACTTCTATGCATGATCTACTCATGTCGATAGTTTATTATGAATTAAATAGCTTTTTTCCATTATTCGAAACATTTTCACAGTTTTTTACAAAAATAAAGAAATAGAGAGTCAAAAAACTTTTTTCCAAAAACTAATTTCTTCTAGAAATATTCAGTTGAAATTTCTGGAAAGTATTTTTGTTTTCCTGTCAAATTTTTTTAGTCACTGTCATCTAAATCAGGAACATCAATTTGAGGTATGTCACTGACAAGTGCAGAAGATTTAGAAAATAATGTGTAAACGTTTCTTTTCACATTCAAATTTTACATTTACATATACTTTAATCAAACTGCAATGTTGGTTGTATGTTAGTTGGAGTCAAATCTCGATACTGAATTTTGAAGCAGTTGTCCTTAACCGATTGACTTGGAATTTTACAAACGTGCTTGATTCAGATTACAATACATGAATCTGAGTGACCTATTTTATATTCAACATGGTGGACAGCTCAAGATGGCGCCTTAGTTATTTTTTATGCACTCTCCTATTATGGATATCAAGTGAAAGGGATCGATGAAAATGATACAAAAAGTAATATAACATCACTCTAAATCCAATATAGAGGTCCGCTCAAGAGGTCGGACTAATTTTTTCATGTTCCTCCTTGATATGAGTATCGAATGAAATGATTTGCTAATAATGCAAAAAAATTAAATGACCTCATTATTAATTCAAGACAGCGCACTTCTAAAAAAGTTGCATGTTTTATACAGTCCATGATATGGATGTCAAACGAGAGGATTCAAGGTGAAAATATTTGAAATGACATAAAACACAATGACCGAATTACCAATTTTCATGCGTCATAATTTGACAAAAGTTAGGAGTAATTAATGCATCGAATGAAATGCATAGCGGTAACAAAAATTTAGAAAATGGTTGATAACCAAACAACATTTTTAAGCAAAAACTTCTATTTACAAGCTCTAAGAAGAAAAAAATCAGTCAATTCAATAAATTACACGATTTATATAATAGGTATAAAAGCTAGTTGCGAAATTTACTTTAGTAGAAATAAGAATAAAATATTTGATGTCTAAGTAATTCAGTGAATTTTCTAACGAATAAAGCAAATCTCGCGAAAACCTTTTATAATGAACAAAAATGCGACCTCAACATTCAAAGTGAATTTTGCTTACTTTTTTGGATCTGTAGCGATTCACGATTTTGGTAATTCGATCATCACTCTTCCTGTGGCTATCAGGATGTCTCTTTCAAAGTGATACCCTTAATGTCTCAAACTTTTTCCGCTGCATGTGATCGATTTCAATCGTATCACGCCGGGAAGCAGTACTTTTATAAAATTGCGATACACGTTCTCCAGACGGCAGGCATTCACACAATTAAACGATAAACGTGTACAAAATGGGCTCTTCGGTCCCCCGTCGATGAGAACAGACACCGTCAACGGCGGGAGCAGAAATCCTTTATTTTTTCATTACGTGAAACGAAGCCAACACAATTGCAATATTTCTTCATTACGCGTGCCACATCAGTTGAGTGCCATGTCGCGCCGGCCGACTGAAGGCCGGTGCGATAATATATTAAAAACATATCAAATGATATGAAAGTACTTTCTCTAAAAATAAAAACATATATTTGTATATATGACTATAGAAGATGAATGTGCATGAGGAAATTATTTACAATTCACTGTTTTCTTATTTATATTCTTGAAAAGTATAGAGTTAGAATTCAGTGAGCTTTGTAGAAAGGCTAGAAATGGAATACTTACCATCTCGTATTGATGTTGTGAACTTCCATCTAGATATTTCATTCTGAGATCTTTTTTTCTGGCGAACAGTAGAAATTTTTCAGGTTTCTGGCAACTTCTCTTATCGGATTTCAACTTTTGACCCATACGACACATACACGTGAAAGTCTTCGCATTTGGTAAACACATATGAGCGCAACCCCCGTTTGTAGGTCCACAACGATTTCGATACTTAGGCTGCCTTTGAGGATGGTACGTGTGAATGTCCATAGGGAAATGAAGTCGAGAATGAATGGTATGCAGCCCAGCTCCAGTAGCCTTGTTGGCCGTAGAAATTGACTTCGTGTGCCAGTCTGTCCAGAAAATAGCGTCTTCGAAAATCGTAAGTGCGAAGGGGTGGGGAAGCCCTTTGCTAATGACCTTTTTCCTGTTGGTGCCGTCCAACATCGAAGTTTCGATGACGTTGTGCTTAGCATCAGCCCAGTAGACTTGGTTAGAAGTGTAATCTATGGTGAGACCATTGGGCCAAAATACGGATTCTGTAATGATGCTCCGCCTATTGAAACCATCCATTTCGGACCTTTCTATTTTCGGATTCGGTCCCCAGTCCGTCCAGAAGACTAAAGCCTTCCCTGGATGAACAGCTATAGCTCTAGGTTTATCCACCTCACTTGCTACTAATATTGCTCTCTGTTGGCCATTCAGGGTTGCCACTTCAATCCTTCGCGTACCGGAATCCGTCCAGAAAATTAGATTGTGGATCCAGTCTATAGCTACGCCTCCAGGTGCCTCCAGCCCGGAATTGATGATATCTGAATGAGGTGAAATTAATACATATTTTTCATGATTTTGAAATGGAACTCACCTGTAATATCACTGCCATTGATATAGGCTCTTCTAATAACATCTATAGATACGTCGGACCAAAAGATGTAATCTTTTTCGTAATGATAGTCTAGGGATATAGCGTTGTGGAGGCCCTTCAGTAATGTAGTGTATTTAGCATTGCTTAAGGAAACCTGAAAGGTAATTTTTATCGATTCATGAATGTTCAAAAAAAGTTTGATATTATTCAAAGTCTTAAAAAAATAGTAAAGCACCTAGAACTTGACACTTGATTAGATATATCTAGATTATTCGAATGAATTGATGGCTCTAGTAGGACAAAAGGAATATCAAATCTATAAGGAATAGATGAGTTACGGACACTATTTCTTTGAATTTTGCAGACTTTACCTTGTCTATCAAAATCTTATCGTCACTATTCAGGGACTCGACTTATTAATAAAGTCAAAGAAACTGAAATGTTGTCTTCGCCTAATGGGATTTGGATTTTTTAGTGTGGACTTTTTTGCAATATTCCATTAGGATTTCTGCATTTTTATCTATTTTTGAGTCAACAGATTTCAGCACTCAACTGATTTTTCATGGCTCTCTATCTTTCATGAGTCACTTCGAAAATTGTAATTTTCCAGGTATCCATTCCTATTCCAAAGTTTGTCACATTTGATTGAATTATTCGATATGTTCTGTATAATCATATTTTAAATTTCACAAAATCTTTTCCTTTATCTGAATAGGGTCTGATTTTTTCCCAAAGATACAGATGCGGGTATGGAGTACGCCATTATTTGGTGAACATATTCATCATTATTGTAACGATCATCAATTTAAAATCTCATAATGCACAACAACTTGAGAGAATCTAAGATATTTGATATCCCAGGTCGATTGATAAAGTTCAATTTGTAGTTCGGAAATTTCTATTGCACATGACTTCGATTTGGGTATAAGTATCACTTCCAGGGTTCCGATTTTATTTTTTTCATAAAGGTGAATTTTAAACATTTGGCATCTCTAACAAGGGTTATAGCCACTTCTCATATCAGACAATATTCACTTACAGTTCAATTTACTTCTAGCCAAGGTAGCTACAATCCTTCATCTTGCTCATTAGAAACGAACATGAGAATGTCCAATAATGAAATTCACAATTCCTCCATATGTTGGGGGTATCACGCACGGTATTAGAAGAATTCTAGATCATGATTGAGAGTCTAAGGTCAGCTAAAAACCTCAGAGTGCCTTCAGCGACACCGAGGGTATACTAAGTACCTTATAGCTGTAGATCGGTCTATATTAGATACACTTATACCCTTTCATTTTATATGAATGGAAGATATTGATAACAATTTTGATATTGTGAAGGTTTGATATTGAGCTATAATTGGAAAGTATGTCAGCAATATCAGAGTTGCTTATAAACTAGAGATCAAACAACGTATTCATAATTCAAGACCATCAGTGGTGCTAATGCATTACTTAACTCAACTGTCTTCAAAGGACAAGCCTAAGTAAGTAAGGACTATGACATTTCCCCTTACGAAGATGCCATCTATGGGATCGACAGAGAACTCAAGCATCGAATATCAAAAATAAATGATGCTCTCCAAAGCGGTCAGCTCCAAAATCGACCGCTGACAAGATTCGTCCTCTGTTTTTCACTGCAGCTTTTGGATTATGGCTTTGTAACTGAGCAACTGAGTGCCTTGGGGACCCTTGTTTATCTTTTTATATTTGAAGTTTGGGTCCTCTCTCGATTCCATAGAAGAGATGATGACATTTCTTATTTACTCTGGCTTGTCCGTCAAAGACATTTAATTGTACCAATGCGTTTCTGGTTCAGCCTAGCACTACTAATGATACCTATGGTAGGTCGAAACAGCGCTGTCTGGTATTAAATCATAAATGCGTTTGTTTGGGCTTCGGTTTACAACTACAACGGTTTGTAGTTTCCATTGCAGTGGAAACTGCAATGAAAGACAGAGAACGAATCTTGTCGGCGATCGATTTCAAAGATTAGCCCTGCAACGGACCGCCTTGGGAAGCGTTATTAATTCGAGGTTTCAGTTCTCTGCCGATCCCATAGATACCGTCTTTGTGAGAGGTCATCGCCCTCACTTAATATCACAGTTGTTTTGATTCGTCTGATATCATATTAGTAATACTTGATCGGATCACTAGCGGGATAAAACGCAAATCTAATCGACTAACAACAGAAAGGCCAACTTGGCTCCCTATTGAAATTCAAATATTTGACATCACTCAATCACTTTTCTCTAACGGTCTCCCCTATTTCAAATTAAACTAATATATGTAATCTTACCTGTCGAATGTCTATTCTGTTAGCGAATAGAAGTGTTGGTGGCGCTCCTACTGCTTTGCAGGTTCTCAAGTCTGGCCTAAGTACGTACCCCGTCATACATCCGCATTTAAAACTGCCAATGGTATTATTGCAAGTCTGAGAACACACGGGATCTGTAGCGTACATGCACTCATTGATATCTTCACAGCTGTGAAAAAGTACTTCATATTTCCATAGATACGATTTCGAAGAAAATACTTACGTGTGATTATCGCTGGCTAATTTGTATCCGACATAACACGAACAACCTTTCTTTTTATCAGATGTCGTAATGCAAACTTGCTCGCACTTCGTGCTATGCTCACATTCTCTTTTGGTAGGACAGTCTTTTTCATCATCCCCTTTGGGACAGTCTTGCTGTCCATCACATCGATGTTTTTTGTTAATGCAGAATTCGGTCGCGGTGCTGTTGACTTTTATTCCGCTACATGGAAATGTAGATTCATCACAAACTATTTGACATTTTGATTCATCTTCTCCATTTGGGCAGTCCTGATAGCCATCGCAAACCCACGTTTTCTGGAACGGAAAACTTTATTGAACTGATTAATGAAATTTGGAGCAATCATATATCAGTAAGAAAGGAAACATGTAGATGAAAGTGAACAAAATAAGGAAGATAGTGGTATCATGAAAGTTTCATGAAGGGTACGGAAAAAACGGTAACTATATAGAAGTTTAGATCGGAACATATTTGCCATGCCAAATGGTGTATGACTAATGAGAAATTAAACTATGCTTTTATACAACTTTCATTTGTAATTAACGTTACTGCAGCTTCGTCCTATAACGAACTCCTCAAGCTAATACAATAACCAGTTTATTGTATTCTAATTTTTCATGATGATTTCCTACCACGCAGTAACGGCTCATACATCAATTTACGCTGACTATATAGTCAAAATGAACGATATTGTGCACTCTTGAAGTTTGCGGTACTTTCAAAGGCCAGAAAAACCAATACATAGAAATGAATTGGCAGCGAACTAGTCCACGTGTACTGTAGACTTGGCGGTTTGAAATGGATAATTTTTATTAAACGAGTTTTATGATTGGCTGAAGAGTCATAAAATTAAATTTGAAGTATGTTACGGTGACGAATAGAAATCTGGAAATGCGGGGATGGTTATCGCTGTCGTGTTCAGTTCAGGAACTGATCGCTATTTGAGTGTTGAAATTTGATATTGGTGCAGTTATAATTACTAATTTTTGTTATCTGTTTGAAATGTGACATCCTTGGACAAGTACTAATAGTAATAACGAGTGTAATAACAACGCAGACTTTTTCCAGTGTAGTGATTCCAATGCAATCGATTATTGAAATTTTCTGTTTGGACGAAACTTGGTATGACACAGTTAAAAAAGGGTGGACTGATGATTCGAGAATGTGTACGCCTAATATGCCTGCAAATGAAGGATATCAACTAATCATTGCGCATTGCGGAGGAAGTAAATGATGGGTTTTGAATTCTTTGAAATTTTGTGGAAAAATACTTGAGGACTGCAATGTTCACTATCATAAGAACATGGAAGCTAATATTTTCGAGGAATGGTTAGAAAACACAGTAATCCCTAATTTGGATGTGAATAGTGTAATAGTTCTTGACAATGCTTCCTATCATTCGCGACAGCTCATCAAAGTACCGAATAAAAATTCGAGGGAAGGTGAAATTCAAAGTTGTTTGTTTGATAACAATTTGTATTTAGAATATTACTATACAAAAAACCAACTACATGTAGTTTTACACACAAAAACAGAAGGTAATAGAGCTAATTAAAAGTATCTAATATTACCGAAGAATAAGTAATTTTAGTTGATGAAGACTATAGAGTTTGGACACTTCCATATTAATGGTGAAAATAAATTCATCATTGATTTAAATGACGACAGTGATAGTGAAACAGATAATATGGAAGAGGAATTATCAGAAGTGTTTTTGAAGCGATCGATTGTATATACAGGGCTATTCAAATTCGTTTCTGTACATGGAGATCTCCTAAACGATAAGAGATAAACTGTCGGTTAAATTATGGCAAAGTTGAATATTTTAGAGACATATTCAATGATGTAGAAATCGAATATAGCTCTTTTGGTTCTGGAGCAATTCAAGAAAAACCAAAAAATCCCAAATTATTATTTTTTGGATATATCTTCTTTATTCGCAGACATATTGAAATATGTTTACATTTTGTCATTGGCACTTGATGTGGGCTCTCCAAATATATCCATGAATCTTTTATACAGGGTGTCATCTGACTTGGGTCACCCCCATCTTTGAATTTTTAAATACGGACATGTATTTTTTGTTGTAGTTTTTGGATCGTAGACTTTCACTTCATACTGTGAAATTGAATTGAATTTTATATTCCGGGATTTTTCGGTAATATTCGATTATGATTGTGTGAATTATTCCCTTTTAAATTACGGCCCTGGACATTGGTTGACTGAGTTGAATAAAAACATAATATCAACTTTTACGTCTCCCTATGTATCATAGACTTTTTCAATAATTTTTTTTTCATTTTTAGGTACATATTCATATTTTTCCCATTGCTCTGAGCCTTTTCTACAATGAACTTCGAATAAGAAAACCTTTTATGATTATCTGAAACATATCTGAAACAAAAATATATTGTGTGTTTTGATGAGCAGAAAAAAAGCAATAATAACATCCGAAACGAACACTATAATTTTAATGAAAATTTAAATGAAGTAAGTAATTTATATAGACAAAAAAATTAATTGTGCAATAAATGTTCGAATAGGAGTCCTTCCATTT
>WOGP01007075.1:0-11983 GCA_015342065.1 Leptinotarsa undecemlineata
ACGACAACTCTCAGAAGTTGAGAAACTTGTGCGAGCTAAGGACTAACGAGGTCTTACCTTTTAACGTGTGATTCCTAACACTGTATTTGATAAGATAAGAGGGTCAACAGTAGAATATAGGACCAAGGGTCCTATATTCCAATATTCCTGCACAAACGTTTAATTTTTTTTGAATATTGGGTATGTGTTTCCTGGGAAACGTGAGGATTGGTGAACCTGGTGAATGGACGAGAATTGACCATTTTAGAGATTGTTGACGTGGTACCTTTCTATACTGGTAAAACCGAAAACAATGAGAATATTCCAAATGAATAATTATGTTCATTGTCGTACTGACATTTTTTGTCGTTTTCATAAACAAAAAATAACTTAACAAACGTTATCGGGTTGTTGGAATTGCCAAATGGCAGATAAAAAGGAATATTTCTAGAAATATCGATAGTAATGTGTTTGTCTTCAGGAAATTATTAAATGTTCCGCCATTTTGTATTAGGTGAAGATATTGACTTCATATTCTAGGGTTGTGAAGTATTCGTCAGGATCTTCAAAATGACGTATCACAAGACCCCCCTTTCCATTTAATTTTTTTTTACAGATGGCGCCCAGTCGCAATCCTGATAGTGTCATCTGTCAATTTCACTTCCAAATAAAGTATTCATGCATTAATTTCATTATCCCAGATTTCAATTTTTTGAGTTGACCCCTTCAAAAAATAAAGGGGGAGACATTTAAGAAATGCACTCTATATTATACCATGCGCTTCCCAAAATAATGATAGCATAACCTTTCCAGCCGATAACAATTGTTTTGATTTTGGATCATTGTTTCATTCATTGTCACATATTCGGGTTTTTTGGGTTGGAACAGTTTCAAACACTGCTCAGAATCATGAATTTGTTATTTTCGGTCGATTGTGAGCTCGCCGTGAAATTTGTACACGTGATTTTTGAAGGTTAGGGTTAACTAATAATCATTTTGATTCAATACTAGTAGCGCCATTTGTGTGTTGGCCCATCTAGTGAATTAGTAGAACCACCGTGGATTTGACATTTATTTCCAGTCCAAAAACAAGCTCTTTTTCCAGTCACCAAAACATCAATATTCTTCTAGACGCACGGTTCACCAACCAAGTTGACATCATCAGGAGATGAAGAAAACACTGCATTTATTTTACTTCATTTGACGTTTCAACCTATAAAAAACACTTCAATGTAAGATTTTCACTTGACAGTTTACAAAACCGAGACACGTGTTTCGCGATACAATAGCATCTTCAGGCGACACAGTTTTGAGTATTGTGACGCAAGAATATGCTGTCGTATAGCGAAACACGTGTCGCGGTTTTGCAAACTGTCAAATGGAAATACGTTATAATAGATGTTCATCAGGTATCGATAAGTTGTTTTATATATGATGTCTAATATCATTGAAATGATCTGAAAGACGAATTAAGTTATTATTATTATCATCATTATTATCATTTTCTTTTTTACCGAAGGGTAAACTGGCCGAGCCCTGCCTTCGAAGCACCGTCACAGTCGGGAAGGAGCGACAGCATTATCAATCAACCACCACTCCCCATACCATGCAGGATTAATGATCACTGGGTCCGAGAATCATATGCCCTAAGCAGATACAATGAGCGAAGAATGACAGCCTTCTGAATATGCCCAGAAAAGAAAGACAGCATGATCTTGAGATTCGCGAGTAGAGAAGACGAGGGCACCATTCCACCAAGGATTCAAATAATCAGAACAACCATCTTAACAGAGTGGTATGTATACTACAGACGATATTCGTGTCATCGGGAAGTGAAAACTCCACGACAAATATAGTCTTGCTCTGATGGCTGAGAAAAGCTACATTAGGCTTATTATCTTGTATGATACTGAGAATGGGAAATGGATAGTTGCAATAAATACGGCACTTCTCGTTCCCCACAACGGATTCAATATCTCCCGGAGCGTAGGGCAACACCGGTGTTTGGTCAATACAGTAAAAGTGCTTTAGATGTTGAAAAAGTACTCTAGGGCCGCGATATGTCAATGGAAATAGGATGAGACCATCAAGAAAACTAAACCGAGTTCATCAACCACTGGGGCAGCTGCCCTGAAGAAAAATGCTCCATAACTCCTGCTCTCTCATGGTAGCGGACTATGCAGATAAGGGGATCCGAACTCCTGATGACTTTACAGGCTCCATCCAGTAGACACTGGGCACAACTGGCAAAGTCTGCCTGTTGTCGGGGATAGTACAACCGTGAAAAGGACTATTTTGGATGCAAACTCATATGGAGATACATCACTTTTCGGGTCTTTACATCGAGTTGATACAGCTCCTCCCAAATCCACTTCATTGCGAGTAGTTTAAGATCGCACAAATAAAAGTAGCAGCAACTGTGTTCTTCCCCGAAAGTTCCGAAGACCAGATCTATCGGAGTTTGTGCTGATAGTTATCACGGAGAGAGTTGTTCACTGTTGATATCTCTTTTGAGTGGCGTTGTTCCACCCCCAGGTAAGTATATGTCTCTTCGGCGTCCAGATGGTGCAGGATGCTTTCATCTACGAGCTGCATATCCTCTCCGTAATCCCAATGTGCACCCTCTCTTGAGATGGACCGTTGCAAATTTGTCTATCCCGAATTCACCTGAGGGACTGATGGAGATTATTTTTTCCAGAGGCATAAAGTTTAAAATTATCCGTATGAAACGAATGAGTGATCTTGAGTGACTTTATGCCTCAGGCTTCCGGAACTGCCACAGTTATACTCTCGAGTATTTCTGAAAGAAACGTATAATGACAATGTTGAGATGCAGAAAAAGCACACCGAGGGAATTGGTATTATTATCATTATTACCATTATTATTTAAATAACTAGGGCATTATTGAGCAAAGATATACGAATACAAAGTTTGTACTAATCAGATCCCTAAAACGAGGAAGTGAATGAGCGCGATACTAAACAGGAGAAAATGTCACGACTCCGACTAAAAAAAGGTAGGTAATGGCTAATAAACTTCGCTTACTAAAAATCGATACTGTTCAACGTGTAAAAGTAGGTTAATTCCGAAACTAAGAAACTTTAGTAACCTTTAACCCTAGCCAAGATTGTCGTGAGTCCCGTTTCCTTGTTACTTTCTACACATAAAAAATACACCTACAACGCAGTCAAAGTCTATTCATTCTGTGTGAATTATAATTATTGCATTATTAGTGTGCCATTCACTCGACAGAAATTTCGCAATCGATTGAATTGTTTTATTCTATTCAACCAATTATATAAATCAATATTCAAATGGTTCGAGAGAGAATAAATATCCGAAGGAACGAGCTACGTAGCACGGATTTTACTGTGAATTACTACCTTCCATTTCTCAAAAAAAAGAAATCTAACTTTTCATTTAACATCTTCATTTAAAATGTGATCACCACAAATATACAGCGCGTCCATAAAGTGACTTCTCAATTCATTAGGAGGTAAATAAACTATTCTATTGAAAATTTACGAAATAGGTTATTTTTCATTTTGATTTTTTAAAGCTTGACGTGTGAGTAAAAAAAATCAAAATAAAAATTCCTTTATTACTTATTTCTCTGTAATAAATCTCAGATCCAATGTACAATATTTACATCTCTCCCATAGACGGGAGTGGTAGGGAAAAGGAAAAGGATCGGTAAAGGAAACGGAAAATCAGCAGGATGAACTTCAATATGAAGCCCTAGGACATCCGCAAGGTAAAGAGACGCCTCATAGACCCACAACAGGCCGATGGAAAGCGTCCCTGCTTCCTGCCGAGGCTCACGCGAGATTTATAATGTTGCGATTCCGATACCTCATATCTAAGTATACTAAGTGGGTGTTACCCACTTAGTTTATCACTAGCCTCCTAGAAAAAAAATCATGAAAAAACTTGGTAAGAGTAATTCTGATATCACGAGAATACGTAAATTATCTTAGCTAGCTTTTACATGAACTAAGTGTGATAGCATTCGCGCCGTTCATGGAAGATATAGATCATTTCATAAATCAACTGGTGTTTACGAGACTGATTATATATATATATAAATCCTTTATTTGGTCAAAGACTAATAATGCAGTTCAGTGAGTAACAATTTTAAAAAAATTAATAAATCATAATTCAGCTAGTGTTCACGGGGCTGACTATGATAACTCCTAAGCGCCGTGATGTCCATCGTCAGCGGGCTTTTCGGCAGAAAGAACTTGAAGAATTTATATGACAGCCTCCTGATATGTTCAGTGACACATGAGGCTGTCAAGACAGTTACCCTCAACTCGCAACTTCTTGGAGATCTTTACGTTAGTAAATTTCTTCGAGAAGTTGACGAATTCCGTTTTGTTAGGATTAACCTCGATTTTATTACGATCGAAGAACGGCACGACCAACCTGTTGAGGTAGATCTAAAGCTGTTACTTCGCCACCTTACTCTAAAACGAATGCGCGTATATCTCAGTGTCATCTGCGTATATATCGACATTCGTTCTCGGAACATCGGGAAGTCGTGCGTGTACTGAGAGTACAAGTGCGGTGACAGGCGGAACACCTACTTTAATTATATAATTCATAGATGTGGTTTGGTCCACTCTCACATAAAAAGTTCAGTCGCTCAGGTAGAATTGAAGAATCCTAATCAAAAATAAGGGCATGCTGCTGGCCACATCTTGGCGACAAATCCCTTTACCCAAACTATGTCGAAAGCTTTTTGGATATCCAACAGGACCAAAACTGTATTTTTCCCCTGGTTGAACCACCCGGATCAGTTGGGAATTCCTATTCCGACCTCGCCGGAATTTGATCCTATCTTCCAGGCGAAACAGTCTACTCAAGAGAATCTCAATGATCTTCACCACCGCACTTAGCACCCGTGGGTTGGGCTATCTATCGGGCGCGTCCCCAGGTGGCGGATATGGAAACGACCAGGGGACAGAGAGCCCTATCCGGGACAGGAAGAGGGTGCCGCAGGGTGATATGCGGTTACGAACGATCCCCTTGGGGAACCGGGCGAAACCTCATTGTAATCAGCCTACC
Organism: Leptinotarsa undecemlineata; assembly: GCA_015342065.1. Taxonomy (NCBI): domain Eukaryota; kingdom Metazoa; phylum Arthropoda; class Insecta; order Coleoptera; family Chrysomelidae; genus Leptinotarsa; species Leptinotarsa undecemlineata. The sequence continues at coordinate 5,048 of WOGP01007075.1, forward strand.
TCTGGTAATGCGGGGCTCTGCCAGAGTGACCAACTCTTCCTCTGCTACTCGTGGGAACACACATGAATGAAACAAACTCAAAAACAGACACAGGAATAACAAAAACCAATCCAGGGGCTGGACAGAAATGCTTACCTCAATCTATGGCGGTGGCTGGAGATGCCCCTACAGGAAAGCGCCCTTACTTGAGCACCTCCACGAAGGAAACTCCAAAAAGGTTGAAGAAGCCGCACAACGACAGTAATGTCGCTGTACCTTCCAAAACCTTCACGAAGGCCGCCGTGAGACACCTCAAGGTTGCCAAAGAGAGTGTGTGTTCGGCGAGTCTTGGCCTTCACCTGCCGATATAAAGGATATGTCTCCTAGTGACCTGTCCACCTTCTTGGAAAGGATAGAATAGACGACGACCTAGGAGAACAACTCCTCGGAAAGCTGTACAATGGGTTACATGTGGCCTAAGTGCTGTGGGTCTACACTTACCCTCCCTACTCTACAGATAGACAGACCGCACTGAGCAGCGAGATCGTGCGATAGCTGTTGGTTTTCTAGACTTATGGATGGGTACTACCTCCGTATGCTTCAGACAATCTAGGTAGTGTTGGTGTTTGATTATAGCAATTGACTATATGTACTAGTTGTACAACATCCTTTCGCGGCAGATAGCGCAGTAGAACTGCCTCGATCCCATCGACGCCTGGGGCTTTGTCTTTCCCCAGGATCTTAATGGTTCTGATCCACTTCAGCAATGTCGGCTCCGGTATCGTCGAAGCCGATCTACTCATGATGTCGTTTGCAGTGTCAGTGGTTGTGCTGTCTTCATCACAGACGTCGGACTTAACTTGGTGGACATTTGCAAAGTACTCTTCGAACAACTGAGCCACACTTTACACCATTCAAGATATAACTGAGGTAATGAGCTTCGTGTGGATTCTGTTTTCTAAATGATTTTTCAATAAATAAATAAAACTATTACCACAATATCTCAAATTCTGCCGCTAAGATTTGAGAGACATTTTTTAATAAAGAAATGCCGATATGTCGGTTTCCATCATGACTACAAGTTCGTCATGACAATCTTGATATTATGTGAATCGGTTTTCGATAGAAATAATGAGATTTGTAATAATTCTTCATTGTCATAATTTACATGAAGATTTAAATTCGTTTCTGTTGTTTCTTACCATTTGAGATGTTCCATTAAAAACACGCTTCACCAGAACAAATTACTGTCTCTCGACCCGCGTTTCGCTAACCAAGTTAGTATCATCAAGCGAAGTGAGACATCTCCTGGTGACACTAATGCAATAGACTAATTTTAGGCCACAGGTTCAAAATTCCACTTATCGAATTTGACATGTTTAACATAAATATCTCCTTAATGGTGTTAAATATCAAATTTGAAAAAAAGATGAAAATATTTTAACACAGAATTGGCAATCAGGTTTTTACGCAAAATAACCAATGACGTAAACAATTCGGAAGAGTTGAAAGGGTTAGGACCCGAAAAACGTAACACCCTGTAGAAAGTTCAATACTTTTTTTTATAGCCGATTCAGAAATGTAGCTGTAGGTATATTTTATAATCAAGTTTTATGTACTTTCAGATTATAACACTTAATTTTCTATATTTTATATTTTTTTCACATCAAATGGGGTGGAAAATTTGTTGTCAATTATTGTTTCACATATGCTCTTTCAATAATTTTCTTGCAATCAGGTATCCAGTGGTGAATTGATCAGTGAATAATTTTGTTGATCAAATGTGTAATTCTTAAGTTTAAATGAGTTTTGAAATACTTAAGAACAAGAAACTACAAAATACATGGAATCCCAATAAACAAATTTTGATAAATGAAGGGTGGATCGAAAATAAAATATTTGCCACTTTAATGAAATACTAACCCTACTGAATACTGAATACCAAAACTCTTTAGGTAAGAAGATATATATGCTCTAGATTTATTTGTAGTAATAGACGTTCGCAATGCTTATTCAAACATTGCAGATAACAAACTGATAAAATGTTTTAAGTAAAATGTCTTGTAAATAGGTATTAATTGACAAATAAAACTTTCCACAATGACATTGTATGAATTTCAAACAAACCAGGTGAAAAAGAGTTAATTTAAGAAATCCTCAGATGCAATGTTTTGTACTATTCTGAATCGACATCTTCAGGTAACTGCATAGTCCCTTTGCCTATTCATCAAACTCATTAGTTTGGTATTTCTAGCATTTGGGTGTTTAAACAATTCGAGAACAAAATAAATGTCAGTGACTCGACTTTGAGATACGGACCTGTGTTGATAAATATAAAAAGCATGAATGGATTCTACATAAAAGCCCTACAACTATCCCCTTTGAATGAGATTATTTCCGTAAACAGGGAAGGGACTGAAGCATTGGGGTAGGATTCTACTACTCAAAAATACTGGGAGATTTCCAGAGCTAATACACGTTATTTCTTGATATATGCAATGGCACATGAATAACAGAAACATTTTGAAATAAACTGAAAATTTACTGCCTTTAAGGTAGATCAATTCACGTCTCAATACCAAGAACACGTCATTGAACATTATACATACCTTAAAAACGGTTCATTTTGATATCCTCACACAATCACAAAACAAGTTTGAAACTAATTTGGAATCACGTTCTAGGAGTATAATAAAACAACAAATAACATATGAAACTACAATGAAATATTTATGAATTTGCAATGATACTTAGATTTCTGGTGTTCAAAATAATTCTTGAACGATGATTTCATACAATAAAACAAAAATTAAATGAAACGAAGCTAACCGAAGAGACCACAAGACATTTACACACACAACAACCAGCAGAGTTAACTGTCAACTGTTGCATTTTCTTTTTTCTCCGAAACATGTTTCGCTTGACTGTGCGACCCCTAGCGGGTATTTTCGAAACTATGAAACCTAGTCCGCTCGGTCGATAACTTGTTCCGTCGTCATTGTAAAGTGGAATAACTAAATTTTCTAAATACATCGAATGGATGGACCAATTATTCCGATTTTTCACCACACTCGTAAGATCTTGTGACGCTATCAACGGTGCATACTTTGACTTTCGGATGAGCCTTCATTGTTTATTATTGTTGACATTTGACGCAATATGAGTATTCAATGAAATTTTCAATAAGGCATATTTCCACAATGGACAAATGAATTTCAAAGAAAAATCTTTTGTGAATAAGACGCCTTCTAACACCCTCACGCAATATACCTTTTCGATAACAGGTTGAACAATAATGCCTAATCTGACAGGTTACATGTCAACCCACAAAAAAAAATTAAAAACATCAATTCTTATAAAGTGCATTCTAAGAGCCTTACGCAACATAAGTTACTGATGAAATTTTCAAAAGACGTTGAAGAAATGATCACTGAACTGATAGGTATATGGAATGCCTCCTACCGTCCTTACTCAACATACATTTTCAAGGGGCTTTGGAACTGTACAATCGGTTCATATACTAACAGTTTCAACAAGATAATATTTATGAAATGTATAGAGTATCATTGGCAATAGCTAAGTGCAAAGTGAAACTTGTAGGAGTACCCTCAGTGCTTAATAATGAGCAAGACTATGCTCAATTGCATGAAAGCGATAAAAGGTGTAACAGTAATGCCTGATCCTAGCTACCAAAGTTTGGAAGAGACTTTGAAACAAAGGAAGGGTCATTTATCCCCCAGTCTGAACAAGTGAGATTTTCTAACCTTTGTATAGTAGACATGGCGCTAAGCGATAGAGTTACGGACCCAATTCTAAGATTAATTTTTTATCAAAGCAACCCTATTCCAGGAGCAGTCTGAGAAGGTGGCCTTAATAATCCCATGTTAATGAATCCTTATATTTGGCCTGAAGACTAGCGTTGATAATCTAGTCGATGAAATTCATAATATATATGTCGAGATGAATTATCTAACGAGAAAAGTCTCGCAGTACTTTACCAAACCAATATTCTATGAACGCAATGGCAAGAAAGGTATGCTGGTTTTTAATAGCCAGAACGTGATGTGGGTGTCTGGTAAACGTCAGGATAAAGAGCTAGTTAACTAAATACTATGCTCAAATGAAGAAAGAAGATGATATTGAGTTCTTCTATCTCGAATATTTCACTGGAGGTGAACAGCGTGACTGTAACCTATTACTTACTTGGGGAACATCCACATATAGAAGTTGCTCTATATCCTATCTACATAACTCGAGATGAGAGAGTGTGTATAGAAATTTGACAATTGAGTTACAAGGCGATAGCTTAATGGATATATTTTTGAAATAAATAATGAAGGTGTGTAAAAAATCACAATTTTGTCTAAAATGAGTTTTCATGGAATTATGCAACATAAGTTATTGAAAACATTTTCAGGATTATTCGGAAAATAATCCTTGAAAAGATAGTAACAGGCTGCTGATCCTGACAATCTTTCCATTTTTTTTTTTTTAGTATTTCTTAGAATAGATAAATTCGAATATAATGCGACTTAGCTCCTATGATGTCTACCCACAAAAAAATTCCATTCTGGAAAAAATCAATTATTTCAAAAAGTGTTTTAGCAACTTATGCAATATACATTTTGATGAAATTTTCAGAATTTGTTTTAAAAATAATCATTTTACTGAATGTTTTATAGGCTACTGGATCCTGTAACATCTAACAAAAAAAATCATAATTTCGAAAAATTGATAAATTTCTACAATAAAAACATAACAGCCTTAAACAAAATGACTTGTTGAATAATTTTTCAGGAAAGTTTTAGAACTATCTTCTTAAAATCATCAAAACTTTTGTTGCATAAGGTTATCCAGTTGTATTTCATAAGAATTTTTTGAAAATGAGATATTTTGTGGGGATATATTCATGGGATCTAACACCATATATAACTGCCAATTTAAACCTCTCTTGAAAATTTTATTAAAAACTTATGTTACGTGAAGTTGTTAGGGTGAATTTATCAACAGATATTTTATCATAGAAATATTCTGTAGGATCCAGCAGTTGATATCGTTACCAGCTTAAAATTTATTTTCTTACCCTTTCCCAGGAGCTACATCAAAAACTTACCAATTATGTTACGTAAGTCCATTAGAACGCATTTTATTTGAATTCTTTATAAACAGCAATATACTTTCAGAGTTCATTTCAACAAAAGTATCGAAAGACTTCTGGAAGTAGGAGTCATGACAAAATAAAAGAGGAGATAATTTTTCATATTTTATTTATCTCTGGGAATCAAATGAACAATCTCTAACTTCTGTGTGTTTCTACATTGTTGTCAAGTTTTATAGTCCGTAATTAAAAAAAGTACATTGTCATTTCTTCAAGAATCAACGAACTCGAGGTATCAAGTCCTTGCAAATATTCGATTAAAAAAGATTTTGAATGAAAGAAATGATACATGATTGAATGAAAATAACTAAGAGTACAAAATTTGCCTAATAATAAATGTTAAAATCCATAGAGGTTATGCGTGCTCAACAGAGGTGAAGGAGCAGATTTGTTCCACTATCAAATAGTTGTGGAGTGTGTTTTTTTTTGAAAGAAACGTTTTGCCTTTCTACTTCTCCATCTTGATACAAAAAAATGTGGGAATCTTCCAAAGGAAGGAAAAAGAAGAAAAACACTTTTCTCTATTCCGTTCCTATTCCAAACATTCGTAATGGAATCGAATCAGATATCATTCAAAGGATTTCTACACAATATAAATGAATAAAGAATAATTTCACTTCCACAAATGAAAGTATTTGTTTCGTAAGAACAGTTACTTCTTTGCATGATCTATACATCTTTTTCTGGTATACAGATGAAGAAGTAGAGAGTTAAAACCCTTCTTTATAAAAAAAAAAGTTAATATCTCCTAAAAATGTACCCTTTCCAATTAAAGTTGTAAAGTTATTGCAAGGGATTTATTGAAACCTTTTTCAGAAATATGCAGAAACTTTATATAGTCTTTCAGATAGTGTCCTGTTCCTGTGACTATTATCTGTTAAAATTTTATTACAAACATAATTTCTCTATGATATGAATTTTTTCATTGCATTTTAATTCACAACTAAGGGTATGCTTCTTTAAAGTCGATCTAGAAGTGAAAGATTTTGAACAGATTTTACATTGAAATGGCTTTTTGTCATAATGAATTTTTTTGTGAACTGTCAAACTACTACTTCGGGAGAAAGATTTTGAACATATTTTACACTGAAATGGTTTTTCCCCAGTATGAACCCTTAAGTGTACTTTAAAATCAGAAGTTTGAATGAAAGATTTCGAACAAATTGCACATTCAAATGTACCCACTTTGGTGTGATGCTTCTCGTGAAGTTTTAAATATTTACTTTGTCTGAAAGATTTCAAACAGGTTTCACACTGAAATGGTTTTTCTACAGAATGAGTATTTTTGTGTCCATTCAAATGATCACTTCGACTGAAAGATTTTGAACAAATTTTACATTGAAATGGTTTTTCTCTAGTATGACTCCTTCCATGAATGATCAAATGACTTTTATGTTTGAAAGATTTTGAGCAGACTTCACACTTGAATGGCTTTTCTCCGGTGTGACTCCTTTCATGACTGTTTAAATAACTTTTACAATGAAATGATTTTTTACAGATTTTACACTGAAATGGATTTTCTCCATTTTCATTATGGATTTTTTTGTGAACTTTCAAATATTCACTTTGTTTGAACGATTTGAAACAGATTTCACATTGTAATGGTTTTTCTCCTGAATGAATTTTTTTGTGTTTGTTTAATCGACTACTTCTACTGAAAGATTTCGAACAAATTGCACATTCAAATGTACTCACTTTGGTGTGATGCTTCTCGTGAAGTTTTAAATATTTACTTAGTCTGAAAGATTTCAAACAGGTTTCACACTGAAATGGTTTTTCTACAGAATGAGTATTTTTGT
>WOGP01007076.1:0-11982 GCA_015342065.1 Leptinotarsa undecemlineata
CAATGTGAGTTGGAGAGCAGTTTCACATGAGTGTTTTGATCTAAACCCTGATTGATACTTCATTAGAAGATTGTTGTTTTCAATATATGTGCATATTTGGTTATAAGCTGCTAATTCTAAAACTTTTTCTAAAGGAGGCAGAGTGTTTATGGGATGAAAGTTGAAGGCTTCAATTGCATTGTTAACCTTAGGCACAGGGACAATTGTGAAACATCTGTCAGGAGTTTTTCAACGCGATGTATCAAAAGACCCCCCTTTCTATTTAATGTTTTTCCCAGATGGCGCCCATTCGCTATCTTGAAAGTTTCATCTGTCAATTTCACTTGAAAATAAAGTATTCATGCATTAATTTTATTATTCCAAATATCTATTTTTCGAGTTGACCCGTTAAAAATAAAATAAAAGAGGAGGAAATTCGAATTTTAATATTGGAATACCATCAACTTCAGGTTGATGATGTCCACTACTTTGCTCTTACGAGAGGCCAAATAGCCCGAAACCGGTCTGCAAGTGTGCACGTTGCTATAATTGAATATCGATTCCGGCAGTTGAATCGCTAATAGCATATGCAGGAATAACTTCAGTGAAGATTCCTGCACTGACACCTGTTGGATATAATACAACGCCTTTCGTGGTATTAGCCTGGCGAATAGTTGTTTTTATAGGTGTCAGTCCATTACCCTACAGCGTAGGTGAGTCGAAACTAGCGTGAACAAAGTGTTCTTTCGGTTAATTTGTCAAAATATTGTACTGATATGTTCCATAATGAATCAAAGAAGACAGTTTATGTTTTTGTATACAGAAATTTTCTGCTAATATAACTTTATCTATTTGTATGCCAAAGAATTATAGAAATGGAAGGGATTCGAATCATTCGCTTAGGATCTACGAGCGTACATGCCACAGCTTTGAGTAGCTCGAAATTAAATTTCGTGGTGTAGAAAAGCAACGGAAAAGTCATTTCATACTGTTCACGTCTAAGCTATAATACGATTTTTCAATTTCGTCAGCTCATTCATCTTTTTTTTTTCTCTTATCTAATTTATTTTGCTCCGATTCATTTTCGAAGGGGTTTGAAACTTCAAAACAGTTATTAATGACCGCAGAGATATCACGGAATTTCAATCTGAAGGAAAAAAAAACATCAGAAATCGAAAAAGTGAGTTAATCTCCATTAACTGATATGAATGGTAGATAATGATATTACTCATCCGCAAAGTCGAAAAAAAGCATTATTCCCAAATTGTTCTGTTCGAACCAAATTTTAACAATACCGAAAGTGAAGGTTTTATTTATTTTTTTAACACGCTTTTATTAGCTTCACCTGTATGTATGTATGTATGTTTGTTTGTTTGTAACTCTCAAGCTCGGGATCTTCATTTGACAGATTTATCGACATTGCTTGATCTATTCGCGGGCAGATAACGCTGTACATAACCTCCTTGATATAATTCGAACTCACTTTACATGTATTTCTTCATTTGTAAAAAGTATGTAACTCTCAGAAGTCAGAACTTGTACGAGCTAAGGATTGACAAGGTCTTATTTAACCTCTGGTAGAAGTCCCTGATATCTCAAAGTAGAGAGCAGTAGATTTGCGAAGAACAAAAATTCAAAGTCGTCTCCACAATTTAACGTCATCATCAGATGTTAGAGCGGTAGAACCATTATTCAGTATATGTTTCGAAACTATATAGGTTCACCATCAGCTAATATTCAAAATTATGGGAAAGAAAATATTTTATTTTATAACGGAGAAAAAAAATATCACATATTACTAATGAAACAAATAGTTACAATGACAAATTAATAATAACGAAAACATATTTTTCATATAGTAGAAAAAGGAGAAATTCATAGCATCATATTGAAATTTCTCCTTTTTCTACTATATAAAAAATATTCTTTCATTACTATTAATATGTCATTGATTTGTTTCATTAGTAATATGTGTTATTTTCTTTTGTCCGTTATGAAATAAATCCAATAATTTTAAATATTAGCTGATAATGAATCTATATTGATTGAAACATGTACTGATTGATGGTTTTACATCTCTAACATCTGATGGAAACATTAAATTGTGGAGACGATTTTGAGTGTTTATTCTTCGTAAAGGTCTTATTTTTCAACGTTTGATTTCTAACCTATTCAAAATTGATGACACCTGTCATCAATTTTGAATAGGCTCACGACCAAATAACAAAAAGTTGATGGAATTTATTGAAAATACGGGTCAATAGAGGAAAAAATTGAAGGGCAATTCTGAGAAATATTTTCCTTAGGCGGAATATATGTTACACTCAGAATCTTAAATGAAAAGCAGAATTTTGAAATGATATTATGACATTATGATATTATGATATTATGTCTGTCGTCTGCTGGATTTTATGTCAAATGTTACGTCTGATACTGTCTTAGAGCAAGCAAGGGTGAAACAATATCGTTGGCTGCGCTAGGTGGATGCCTCGTTGTTGATATGACAAGATGGTGTCATATCATACTAAATACATTTCTATAATATCATAACTCTTTAGACACAAAAATTCAACTCAGAATGGAAAGAGAAACCCCAGGGACTCTAACCTTCTTGGATGTTCTTGTGAACAGACATGAAGATGGTACATTCGGCCACAAAGTGTACAGGAAACCAACACACAGGTCATACGACCTAGGAAAGAGAAAGCCAAAGTAACCCCAGCTAGGCTGTTCAAGGGAAAAACTCTCCTTTTCCTCAGACCGGATTGGGAGAATCTTAGAGAAATACGACGTGAAACTAATATATAAGTCAACAAAAACTATCAGACAACGTCTAAGGTCAGTCTGTCTGAACACCAGAGAAATTGTCGACTGGTAGAAACCGACAAACAGACAAATTAGAGAAGCAATAGTAATTCAAAAACACAACGATAATTTCAATAGATAAAAGAGAATGCATTGAAAATTAATGAAATTTGGCCACAAAGTGGTCTTAAAAGTAGGTACCCAAACATAGTCAGGTGATCCAATCTACTAGTATTTACTTATAAATGCGGAAGTCACTCACTCAACAGTCATTTATCGCTGTTTTTCCGCAGTGGTGAGTCCTAGGAAGCTGAATTTTGTTATATAGGTGTTTCGTGGGTATAAGATGCGTACGAAGGAAGAAAAGGAATGAATTCTGAATATTACAATTGGGTAGGTGGAAGGGGCCGGTTTACCTGTGAAAATTACCTGTACCGCTATATTTTATTTTCTGAGTCTGATATTTCATGAGTAGGTTCGTTTTATGTTGTAGATGTGCAGAAATAAATAATTTTCACATAATCCAACTGGGGCGCCCGCATTGGTAATATAAGCAGAGCGTTTACATATGAAAATTATACACTAATTTGAAAACCAACCATTTAACAGGTTGCACCTGCAATGTTTATGCTCATGAATTTCCAAGAATTCCAAATAATCGAATTTGCAACCCTTCTTTGTATAGTGCGAAATTTCCGTATCGTTTAGATTCGGAAACTTGTGGTTGCATGCCAAGCAATGGTTTGAAAACGTCGAATGATTTTTCACTAGTCTGAAGGACTTTTCATGTTGAGCACACCGTTTTTGGAAATTTCGACCACATTGTCCCACATAAACACTATTACACCCCGGACACTTTAACTACATACAAGAATATAACGAAGATCCAGTCACTCACAAAATCAAATTTGATGATGAATTGAAACTGACTGGGAGAAAAATGAACATACATTTTAAATGATCCTCGCAACTTTTCTCTGTTTCATTCAAAATATTGGAGTGCATTTTTCACCGTATGATCTTCAATATAGCTGAGAATATTTCGGAATATATTCTGAAAGTTGATTGTATGAAAAAGCTGTATAATAATTGAACCTGAGAAAGTTTGAGATACAACTTGTTCGCCTTGAATTCCAGGATAACAACATTTTGGTTCAGCAATAATTCAACGTTACAAGCCATTTTGAATAAAGTTGAAATTATTTGATTCAACATCTTTCTTAGAAATTCTCTATTACTTAAATTACCATTCAGTCCTGTGAACTGTAGGGTCTAGTCGAATCGACTGGTTTGGTGTGCTAATTCGAAACTTTGTTCGCAAATTGATATACGAAACTTTGACATCTCGACTTACTATCAATTTGCAGTTGCCAATTTAATTGGATTTGCTTCGAGTTACCTATGCGACGAAGGACACAAGTCAGTTTAATCGGAGTCATATGGCTAATTTAGTTCCACGTTAATGCTGGAAGTGATTTATTTCCAATTCATGGAAGAGACAGCGATTTCAACAGCTTTTCCAGACATTTTTCTAACACATATACCCGATTTTATTTCTTCAGCTCTTTAGAAAAGTTCATCATTCAAATTACTCGAGATAATTTTATACTCCTGTATCACCAGTGGTATCCGAAATATCAAATATTATATTACAATATGCCACTGTCTATGAGATCAATATATAACACCAAAACATGAAACTGCAACAGAGAAAATGAGAACACACACCTGAAAACTATTTTCCATTACTTCAAGAAAATGAGTCCAATTTTGAAGTTACCAAATAATAACTGAGCCTACCACTGAGCCTATCAGCTGTCACTACGGAACCTTCGAAATACCGGGCGCCCTTTCGTTATAGCATCGCCTTGTCACGGTAATGCGGAGCTCTGCCGTGATTAATCTTCTTCCCCTAGCTACTTGTGGAACTTTTATGGACAGAGTAAACTTAAAAATTCTTTCTGACGCTGAGTCTATAAAGGAGATGGAGGTCGAGCTTACGACTCCAACTGACCTCGCTGTAAATTTAGATCAGGAGCAAGAGCTTCTCAACTTTCCAACTCCTGAACTAATAATTGAACCTAAAAAAAAGGTTTAGTGGTGCAGCCAGGAAACGACTGGGTCGTCTTCTCAAGAGCGCGGTACCTTATGAAACCGCCTTGCACCAAATTTTTGAGCGGTGTACGCAGAATCTGACTCAGGTGGAGGAACAAACCCCCTCTGAGCAGGTTAGCAAACGTTTGCGCTCAAGTGATGATTCACCAAATTTAGAGGCGAAAAAAACCTGCACGGGTGAATCTAAGGCATCGTCTGGTGTAGCTGACGTGCAAAAACTCTCATATGGAAAGGTTGTCGTGGGTATCAAGGTGAGAATCTTGCACCTTGACTATTCGACTACCTCATTAATGATGAAACAGCAGAGCATATGTATACTTGGTGCCTACCCCGCTGGGGCCCAAATCAGGTTTTTAAAGTTCGGCAGAGCCATACTCTTACCATCTGACCTGAAAGACCACTCACATATGAACTAATCGGCTTCGTTAAGAAGCTGATTTATTTGATCCAGTGTGAATAGGTGTGAGCCACAATAAACCCTTGCGGGTTGCGGTAGAGGGTCAAATAGACCCACTCACTTTGGATCTAACCTAACTTAACCAAATAATCAATTAACAAAAATCTCCCGCACTGACGATTTCAGTAAACGCAGCACACTAAGAGAATGCTTGAAGAAAATGTGATTTCTTCATGATTTCCAAAAACGCGACCAGATAGGTCTCGAACAAAGATGTCATGGGGTCCGGGTCGTCTTATCACCTGCGGTGTCTTGCGTACGGGTATTCAATTAGTAAAACTGGTTGAAACGTATGTTAATTCTTTCATATACAATCAATTTTGTCATAACGAAGCTGGAAATACCTTCAAATACATTATAGACCTAGGCTGAATCCTTCAAAAATGGTAAAAAGTGAAAAAAAATTATTGCAGGTTGAAACACATTAGAAAAGGAGAGGAATATGATAAATATGAAAGGATATTAGTTTGGGAGTAGGAGGGGGTAAGTTTTTAAAGTCTCATGGAAAATAAATATAGTTTGAAAAACGAAAAAACACGGTTTCAAAGAAAATCGAACTAAAAAGTTGAAGTTATTTTTTTAAAAGAGCTTAAAACAATAACGAACGAAAAATACTAATATTATTGTGAAAAAAGCGACGGGCGCTCCATATAGAAAAATTATGTCACAAAGCGCCAACACTTTTTTCACAATATAACTAGTATTTTTCGTTCGTTATTGTTTTAAGCTTATTAAAAAATAGTTCTTTAAAAGCGTATTTTTTAGTTTTTTTGAACTATATTTTTCATTTTTTAGTTTCGTATGCTATAAAAGCGTGTTTTCTAGTTTTTTTTTTAAACTATATTTATTTTATCTAAACTTTGAGATCAATCAAAATTAGCTACCAAGCCCAAGGGAGGAAGCAGGCGCCCAAAGAAGAGTTACCAATTAGGCAGTGTTAATAAAAAAAAATACTTTTTTCAAATGAAGAAATACATGTGAAGTGAGTTCGGATTATATCAAGGATGTTACATACAGCGTCATCTGCCGCGAATAGATCAAGCAATAATGTCGATAATTCTGTCAATTACAGATCCAGAGCTTGAGAGTTACAAACGAACAATCCATAAAGATGAAGCTAATATGAAGTGTGTAAAAATGCAAATGGCAAAGTTGTAGGTAATATGAAGATTTACTGTACAATTTTTTCATATAAACTCAACATTTATGTCAAAAATTCAAATAACCAAGTTTTTGGTTTTTTATTATTTTTTTCTACGAAATTTTATGAAAACTTACCTTTTTATGTCCCTATTTAAGTCCCATTTTGACCTAATAAGAAAAAAGCACCCTAATTCTCAATCGAAAATTTTTGGGGCAAAATATCAGCTTTTTTTGAAAGTCGGTGTGCTTTTTGTTCGTTGGAATCTCTACTTTCTGATGATGTAAAAAATAAACATTACTATGGTAAATGTTCTCAGAAAATGCAAAAAATTTAAAAGAATTCATCATTTGAATTTTTCGCATAAATGTTGAGGTTATGTGAAAAAGTTGTAAATACAAAAGTTGTAGATATTTTCATTACCTAAAACTTTGCCATTTAACTTATAATTTCAGATACACCATTTTTCATTCTTAAAATCTCACCCCCTCCTACTTCTCGAACTCTAATCGTCCGTAATTTAGTTTTCCTTTAATTTTTATCATATTTTTCTTCTTTTCTTATAGGTTTATTATATTTTTTGGTTTCGAAAATTATTGACCCTGGTTTATTAAAAACTGCAGAGATGTCATCTTCGTTATAATTTTGTAGAATCGGATGGCCAATTGCTGGGAATAATTTTGGTTATATAATTTCAGTATTATTATTTTATGAAGTCAACTGACCGGACCGAACATTTAATGCGTCTTCAGTATCTGTTCATAGAATACAAATTATTATTTCCTAGAATGATGCAGATAAATTCTCCGAAATCAAATCATAAAATGCGATTTAAAATAAGTTCCTGAAAAAACGTTAACAGCTAAATTTACCTCTGCAACTCTCCCAACCAATTTGAATACTTTTTGGAATTATCTCTGAACCGTTTATTATTTGTTCGGTTTCAACTGAAAACAAACATTTAAATTAACTACCACCGATGGAAACTAGTATATTCGCTTGGTTAATTCGTAGCTGAAATGCCCAGCCTCGAATTTCTGTATAGTTTATCAGTATGTGAAACGAAAGGAAAACATTATTCAAGGATAACTTTCGAAAAGTACATACCCATTCAAGAGAATTAGGGCAACAAATTGATGAACCCAGAGAAAAATTCAGATTCAAGAACTTGAAATACAAACATGGCGACTGGGCAATTAACGGACAATAATGCATGTATAGAATGAAGAAAATAATTTTGTCTAATTTCTACTGAGTTTATTATTTGTTATGTCCGATTTCGGTTTATTAGACTATTTTCAAGTAACTAATAAACCGAAATCGGCCGTAATAAATGATAAACTCAATAGAAATTAGACAAAAGTTATTTTCGCTATTCTATATTCAATATGAATTTCTACAAAATAAATAGGTAATCAATGGAGTAAGTCGAACAATAATGCAAATTTTGAATTCGAAACTTCTAGGTTATTGGGTAAGTACTGGTGGAAAACAGAATTGACAATTCTAGGTGGAATCGTGTACTTATCTTGCATTCCTTATAAGCAATAATTTTGTTTCAATCCAGCGTGTCCATACTGAAAAAAAAAATATTTTTTTCACGATACGAGTATATTCAAATTATCGCCATTGTTAAACCTGACTGAATCAAGCTCGGGACTTTAGATTATATTGTTCAACGAAACTTCGAGGGGTTCTAGAGAAGCTTATGGTGATAGAGTAGTTTTTTGTGCCCGGCTTCAATAAAAAGTAACATCCCATGACGCGAGTTAGGAGATGACTAAAACAAAATTTTACAGCTTTGCTGACTAGTTGAGAAAAACCTTGGCAATTATTTGGGTTGAAAGGAAGTGTACTCTTATAATAAAATATCAGTAAGGTTATTCGTCTCAGAACAGATGTGAGAATTATACAAATAAAACATTCCAGTGGAGATGAAGATGTATCTTCAAACGAGAAGCAGTTTATTTGACATGTAATATCAACTTTTTTGTTCTACGAGAGTCGAGATGTGAATGTGGGTGTACTATAGTTTCACTACAACGTTTATCTGAGTACCGTAACATTTGAGAGAAGTAAAAACATTTTTAGATCATTCCTTCATGGCTCTTGGAAATTGAGCACAATAAAGCAAAAACCACGCGAACAATGGTTGTAATGACTATTGCTCAATCCTATGTGGATAGTTGATATCTAACTTGGAAAAAAGAATAGTGGTACACAATGATTTTCCATGAATATCAATCAGATAACTATCTGCAATGCCACTGATACAGCTTTTTCAAATTCAACTTTCTTGAAAGAAGCCTTTTTTTATTGCTATAAAAATGATCAAACTTGATCATAATCGGCGGAATATCTTTTGTGCAATTAATTCAAAATGGCTTTTTCATCACCACATTTACACCCTGTTACACCCAAGATATTTGTTTTTTTTATGAAATATGACAAAGAATTACCCTTTAAATTTGAAGTTATCACTTGAGTTACCATACGCATGATTTATAATGAGGTTCCTCAGTATCAGACTTCTCTGTTAATGAATCTTATTCAATATTTTTTATTTCTAAACTTTCAAATCAGTCTGAAATCATGTGTTTTCATGTAGCAATCCCTATATTCTTTACTTATTTTGTAACTGTTGAGCAATACTGGATTTTTCTAGTTAGGATAATATGCTGAGTTCAACTAACATATTTTACTGTCGCAGTTCTCTTAGCTCCTTGTTTTGTCATTTTGTTTTTCGAATTGTCAACGCTTGTTGAAGAATAGAAGTTTTGAAACTTTCATATATAATTTATCGAAAATTTGAAAAATTCATGTGTTGGTATTTTAGGTCAATGGAAAAAATATTAATTTTGAGTTGTTGATTGAATTTTCGTTCACAGTTGACTAATCGACTATTTCTGAAAGACACCCATTACTATCATCTATTTCTCTAATATTTGTTTTCTTGATGTCTCATCTTTGCTTAACGGTAACACCACTATGTAACCATCACGTTACTAGGATAGAAAGTTCCCCACACTTCAGCACCTTCAATCCTTAATCAAGCACAAATTAAACAATCTTCGGGATACGGCTCCCATATATGGAGCTTCGCCCCAAGCACATCTTTGGAGGATTTCATACAAAAAAGAGCCGTTAGTCTGATTGAAGGTCGAAATATCACAAGCAATCTCACCAGTCTGAAACATCGGAGGAAAATTATCACTTTGTGTTCATATGTGCTCTTCCCTTTGGGGTTCAAGTTTGACTGACTGAATTGTGTGTAAAAGAAAAACATCATGTTGAATGTATCTCGCGCGTTTATAATTGAAGGAGAAATTCTTTCCATGTAGGAATTATGAGCTACCGAGTGAAGTGACTTTTTTACGGTATCCCTCAAATGGGAAACTCATTTCATGCAGTTATGTTAAACGAAAGTAAAGTGCTAGGCTGAGAGAGAAATAGGATTTTATCGATTGTGTCACACTTGGAGGTATTAACTACGCGTAATACCCCACCTGGGGTTCCGAAGCTCTTTCAACCCTTAATCAAACCGAACATGTATCGAAGTGCTACTCAATTCCAAGGTTTTTCGAGTCTGCCGTTTTTTATCTAGCTGGGCATAGAACAATTTTCTCATGGTAATCCACTTGTCGGATAGATTTTAGTCTGGATTATAATAATATACAGGAAGACATGAAGCTCACTATTGTAGAAAATGAAACTAAAGTACAAATTTCTTTCTTCATTTCATTGGAAAACGTGCAACAAATCCAATTTTCATCGTGAAATTGAAAAGAGTGATTGCCAGTCTGCCTGAACGCAATCCGTTATCAGTGAATACAGGGTCTTGCAACAGAGACTTCCGACCTTGACAATTGATAACGGCGTTTTTATTGTAGCTGCATTTATCAAATTAGTTGCGATTCATTCAGTCTGTTTTGCCAATTATCCATGGACGGATATATTACTCAAATAATAACATTGTTTTATTATCAAAATGCCTGTTCTGTTCGGGTACCGTACCACGTGCTTCGCTGTATGAAAGGGTACGTGAACAATCAAAATTGTCGATCCAAGAGTATTCAATGCATCCGGAATAAGTCACTGGTTAGTGTGAATTTTGGGCCGGCGGTGTCATCGGTCCATATTTCTTCGAGAACGACGTTGGCCAGGCCATCATGGTCGATGTCGATGATTACCAACTTCTTTGGTCCTGAACTGTATGATATGGGCACCAACGACATGTGGTTCCAACAGAAGGATGTTACATGTCACTCAGCTCATGCCAGATCGCTTCACGAACAATTTGAGGGCATGTTCATCTCACGTGAGTAGGGGTGGCATGTCTTCAAGATACCCTCACTCCAAGATACCCCCACATATCGTGATTACCAGTCGACCAATCAGAAACTTTTTTTTGGCCGTCGAACGCATAGTCCATAATAACCAGCAACTGAACTTTTTTTTCTCAATTTTCGAAAACAAGGAAACGGGTTATAGGATATTAATTTTCACACCCAGGGGCCAATCAGGGTGACTTTGTACAGATTCGGTAGACCGCGGAAAGGAAGGATTTCAAGGATAGGAACATGTGCACATAGAAATCACATCAAGTCTCCTCTACAACTTCAGGTTACAATCATTCATGAATTTAATCATAGCATCTATTACTTGTGGTTTGTTCAGTGCTAGAAAGTACAGTATATTTAACGGTGGTATTATGTTTTCCCGTCTTAGTGTTTCCATAAAATATTTGGTTTGTTCCTGATATTCAGAACAGTTAAAAAAGATATGATCAATATCAGATATTACGTTACATGTGGCATATTTATTTGAATCAACGATTCCTATTTTGTGAAAATGAGCTGGATAGCTTGCATTTTCGAATTTCAGTCTGGTTATTGTGACATTTCAATTCAACGCAGATACTATCCAGAGTTAGTCAGGAAACAAAGCCGGAAATTCACTTACAGATTAATATATCCTCAAGTCAAACAAACAGAAATCATGAAATGGGTAACGCTAACATATTTTGGAAAAAGAACTAAAATTTTCAGAAAAAACAATGTGGAAGTAGCATTCATACCACATGCCAGGTTATCTCATTTCCTTTTCAATGCCAAAGATAAGGTCGACAAGTTAGAAAAATCTGGAGTTTATAAACTTAAGTGTCCGGAGTATAATAGTGTTTATGTATGATAATGCGGACGAAAACGATATGCTAAACATTAAAGGTCCTTCAGACTAGGAAATAATGATTAGACGTTTTCAAACCATTCCTTGGCATGCAACCACAAGTTTCCGAATCTAATCGAAACGAAAATTCTCCACTATTCAAGGAAGGGTTGCAAACTCAATTATTCAGAATCCTTGGAAATTTACAAGCATGAACATTGCGGTCTCAACCTGTTAAATGATCAAATCGATTTCATTTACTCTCCGGTTTTTAAATTGGCACATCCGCATTGTGAACTGTAAATTCAGATACTCAATC
>WOGP01007077.1:0-11982 GCA_015342065.1 Leptinotarsa undecemlineata
TATATGTGAACAAACTTTTTCAATACTAAATAATAATAAAACAAAAAATCGAAACCGCCTTGCAAATGAAAGTTTGGAAGCAGTTTTACGTGTTGCTCCAAGTAAATTTGAGCCAAATATTAAAAAGATTGTAAGCACTATGCAGTGCCACGCTTCAAATTAATAAATTCTTTTTGAATTTTAATAAATTATTATCACTTCTTTATTGTCTTTAATTACCTATACTTCTGGCGGCCGGCCCGCCATCAGTTCATGATTTGCCAGCGTGGCCCCTAGTCTTCATCAAGTCTGTGCAACCATGCTTTATGGTGACTCTTGCACTAGCAAATTGTTTCAACAAAAAGACGTCTCACTCTTCTTGATGCACGTTTTACCAACTTACCTGTATCTGTTATAATAGGGTCATACATTAATAGAACTGTTACCCAGTACAAATCAGCGGAAGAGCGATTTATATAAGAGTGAACGATGTTTGGAATGGAATTTCTGTTGCTGTTCAAAATTCTTGTGGAGACTACAGAATACGTCTAGAAGTATGTCGTCTCAACAATTTAGAATATTTTCATTCTGTGCCTGATATTTGAGGTACGTTGAACAACACTGGGTTGCGAAATCGTATACGATCAGTGTGCTCTTTGAGGCGAATTTCATTATCTCGTTCAGTCTGGCCAATGTACTTTAACATATGTACACAGTTTCAGCTGTATAGTTTGTTGTGAAATGCATTAAAGTTAGAAGTGTTAGGATGGATCAAATAATTTGCATCAAAGTTTGTGTAAAAAATTAAATTGAGTGTTCAAAAACACTTGAAATGTTGACAGTGGCATACGGTGGTTGTACTCTGAGTTCGGAAAAATGTTTACAAAACGTGAGATATTGAGAAGACGTGAATAACAACTGATGTACAGTACATCAACAACCGATGAAAATGTTGAGAAAAAGCGAAAAAAATTGTTATGGGGAACTACGAATTGCTATTGGAAAAGTTGATGAGGATGTCGGCAGATCGGCTGGCTCATGTCATGCAATTTTTTCGTCAATTTTGAGTATGACACTTGTGGCAGCGAAGTTAACTCCATAATTCCTGAATTCTGACCAAAAAACCGTCGCATGAGCATTGAATGACGGCAAAGAGGATCGAGATTCGCTTAAAATGTTCATAACTGCTGACGAATCATGAGTGTATTGTTATGACATCGAACCAAAGACCAATCGTCCCAATGGAAGAGCCCAGGACAGCCAAAACCAAAACAATAACGCCAAGTTCGATAAAATGTCAAGGTTTTGCTCACTGCACCCCGTAATCATGCTTCAGCCACCGTATTCCCAGATTTGTCCCCCTGCGACTTCTTCTTGTTCCTATGATTGAAGATCCCCATTAAAGTACCGGATTTTGCAGTCACAACTCAACTGCTCATAAGTTCTTTTGTTTGCCACCCGTTTGCCACACAAAAGAAGAATGCACCCGGTAAAGTATTATAAGGCCGCCTATACAATTTGTGGCAAATCATAACAATTTCGCAAGTTTTTCTTTGAGGAATCTGTTAGTGCTTTGCAATCACAACTGCCATTTATTGCATTGACAGGGATATATTTTTCATATAAACACTGGAATATACAAAAAAAGGTACTCTTTTCTATTCAGTTTGTAGTTCAAACATTCATTATGTAATTGAATCAGATATCAGGTGGTGAAGTAGAAAGCCGAAACATTTTCCCAAGCAATTATTATTTTTTACGATTAGAAAACAAGGTATCAAAGGCGTCGCCAACGGGGAGCAGGGGGAGCAGTTGCCCCCCCTAGAGATCAAATGTAGCTAGCCGAAAAGCGACCAAAGTGCGAGCAATTGATTTCCTTACCTATTAATAAATTCCGCATCGCATGACAAAACGTAAATAAATTCACAAGGATTAATGTTTATTGTAGAAAGTATTGAAATATTCAGAATAACATTAAGATTTTAACATTCGTTTTCAAAATCGCCGCCATTATCATCACGACTATATCAGATTTGCCATCAAATAGTGTAAAAATATATAGGTAGGAAGTAGATATGTTGTGTATGTATTACGTGTTTTGTGCATTGCATTTCTTTCTACGACATCCATTCACCAGCATTCACGTTAGTTTTGTATAATTTGTATACGGCATACCTAAAGTAGAAGTTATTGTTACGAGCATACAATTTTATTTGGTTTTGTAGACAAAGCGTTCTCTAATCGTAAGTGTTCATAAGAAACACCTCAGCCTACAGTTGAATAAATCGATTACAATCTTTGTTAAACCTAGTTTTGCTACTCGACGGCAGATGGCGCTTCTTCAATGAACTTTCTGGAATTTGGTAGCAGTTGGTAGAATGTTACCATACATTCGAGTATGACGTTCCTTTGGGTATAAATATAAAGTCGTGAGCCGCTGTGAGCGAGTCACTTTTTAATTGGAAGCGATCAATAAAACAAGCTAAACAAGCGAATTGGAAAGTGATTATAAGACTACCGGTCTGCCTGTGTTCAAAGTAGAGTATACAGGGTGTTGTTATATATTTCTTTGTAATTTCAGTTTTTGTTTGATAAAATTGTTATTTTTGGTTAATCTTTTTGATTTTTTTTTTCAGGGTTATCAAATCAATTTATATTATACTAGACAATGGAAGTCCGAACTGATGAAGTACACCACGAAACATTGTCATCCACCTTAAATCTAAATGAAGTATTTCCCAATAAATGTGTAGGACGGAATGGGCATGTACGGTGGCCCGCGGAATCACCAGATTTAACAAAACTTGATTGGCCACCGAGCCACCAGCTTCTTCAAAAAATTTGCGACTTAGAATAACGAACGCTTTTGGCAGCATTACACCAGCTGTGTTGAGCGGGATAGAACAGTCTTTCAAACATAGACTTCAGCTCTGCATTCAAGAAAATGGAAGACATGTCGAACATATTTTATAAAAGTTTCGTTATCAACCTTCATTAAACTTTTCCTTTTGTAGTTTTTCAGTTGACAAATTTAAATATCTGAACTTGAACCCCTAAAATCATGAATGTACACCATAACCTGAAAAAAATATTAGTAATATTCATAATGTTTTTTCATTTAATCTTGTTTGGTTTGATATTGCACGATTTATGGGAAAAATTCTGCATCCAATGAAAAAAATAATTTTCCATTTAGAAAAATGTGATAAGTACATACATTTATTTCGTAAAAAAATATTTGTTCGGATAAACTGTAATTTACCAAATTGAAACCAGGTCTCTTTTGTATATTCTTTTCAGTGGTCAAATTGATATCGAGTTTATGACGTAGAAATAGGAAGAACGACCATTTTTCGAAAAAATGCTTATTTAAGGAAAACTTTTGAACCTAGCCATAGGAAATACTTCATAAAATTTGTAGAGGTTTTGTTGGCTCTCCTTATGGATCAATAATATACAAGATGTTCCATTCAAATAAGGAAGATTCTGCAAATTTGTATTTACAATATGTGGCAAGCGGTTTCTCATACCCTGTATATCACAGATCGACTTCAGATATATCGTTTGAGAGAGTTACCACTGTAGCATATTTGACCAAAAACAAAATACAATTGAACTTGGCACAACTTTAATTTGAAATATTCTGAGTAACAAATATTGGAAAAAAAACCTGTCAAGTGGAGATATACAGAAAGTGTCTTTTATTTTATTTGTAGAAACCGAAAAGGCCATAAAAATATAGGTTGCTATTTAAAAAAACACGGTTGGGATCCGCCCAGAAAAAATTGAACACCCTCTGTGACCGCCAATATTTATATTTTGTCGGGCTCTTGCAATGAGGTGATATTATAGAAATTTAGATTACTACCAGTTTCCTAAATTGAGATATGGAACACCGAGCCAATGTTGCAGGACCCTGTATAATGGAAGAAGTAGAAACCCAAGTGGTTTTTCCCACAAAAAATAAAACAATTACATTAAGTATTTTTGAAATATTTTCACGCCTCTAGAAAACTATTTGACTTAATTGTTCATCAAAAATATCATTGACATTCTGATGGATATAGCCATTACTACCTGGTAGGAGATAATCATAAAAAAAACGACAGTGATATTAATGAAAAAGAGAATTGAAACGTCCTATGTTTTTATACCACTTGTATTCGTAGCTAACGTTACTGTATTTTCAAGCGAATACAATAAACTGAAATAATTAACAATAGTAACTCTTATATATCTATACATACACTTCTTTAGGTAATAACATACGGTCCTTAATAGTTTCATGAGATGAATTTTGTTCACTTGTGACAATGTGAGTATCTTTGGAAATTCATAACCATAAGCATTGCGGATTTAACCCAGTAGGTGACTAAGTCGACCTGGTCTACTCGTCGGTTTTCAGATTAGCGTACCCACATTGTTAAAGATAAACAAAATTCAGGAATTAATATTGTGGGGGGGGGACCAAGAAGCTCTTTGTTGTAAAGAACCAGTACTCAAACAGTGGGCTGAAATAACTTTTCTATTTTCCATTCTTAACAAAATCACCCCTCAAAAGTTCTCGCATACAACTAACTATTTTCATGAAATATATGTTTTCGTGGAAGTGAAACAAAAAAGGATAATCAACAATGAAAATTGTTCATCTAGAAACAAAGTAGATGATGATGTGTTTAACGAGCATCCTAAATACCATCCTAACTACTCCCAGCAATGTTTGTTCGGAGTTTACTGTCAACATGGCGATAGGAACCAGAGCATATAAAACGATTTTCTGAAGTCATAAACTTGGATATAAAACGAAAGCTCTGGTTTTGGACGATTTTACGGTTCGTCGTTCGTTTATTGAAACTATTTCGGATGAAATTGAAAATGTGTATTCTGAATTCTTAAAGAGAACCAATAACCAATAAAAGCGGATATCATTTCAAATGTGTCATCGATGACTTGTTTATTTCGTAGTAATTCATGATCACTTTAATGAAATAAATAAAAAAAAACACTCTTGTCTAATTACCCTTAGCTCGTTTTATTTATAAGACCGGTTTCGGGTTTACTTCCATCATCTAATATGTAAAAATGGATGTTTTTGGTTGGTTGGTTGGTTGGTAAGTGATAAACTTCTAAATCGCTCAACCGATCGTGATGAAACTTGTCATATATAAGTAATTTTTCATAGAGAAGGTTTATAGGATATACATTTTTCTGTAACTCTCCACTAGATGGCGATGTGGAACAATTTTTTGAAAGTACTGTTCTGTAACACTGCGCACGCCTAAGTTCGTTGATTCTGATTCTGTCAAAATATTGGAACAGCAGCGATACAGCAACATAGTACTAGTCAACTATAAAACTAAAATGTGAAATCTGAAAACTGGGTTGTATAGCGAGTTTTTAGGTAAGCTAGAAGGCGAGGTAGTTGCAAAAACAAAGGTGCCAACTTTAAAATTCAACACTGAAGATTAAGGGTTTGTTAAACTTACGACTTCGATAGTGGAGACCTACATGAATCGAGTTGCACGTTTAGGGGTATATATTTCAGGTTTCTAATTGATTTATTGATTTCCATGACCTCCAACAAATTAATTATTTTCCCTTTATTACATATGTGTAGGTTTTTGAGATTATTTTTACTTATCTTGTATTTTGATTTTTGAAGATATTTATACATTATAGATTTTTTTGTCCAAACAAATGTGTTCCCGGAGCTTTACGTAAAAATTTCTGCCGGTTTTGGCTATATATACTGCACAGCATTTGCCACACTCTTTTCTATACAGGATGTTTCTAATTCGATCCTCATCAATGAAATCTCTTGGAAACTATGAGGGATACGAAGATGGTTAAGTTGAGGCAAAGTTGCGCATTCACTTACTAACAATATGCCGTTGAGAAAGTTCTGAAGTATATCCGGAGTATTTCCAGAGATATCCAGAATAAAAGAAAAATTTCGGAAAATGGTTTTTATTTTTTCTGGCTTTACTTTTCGAAGGATTTGAAAATAAATTGCACTTCCACATTGCCACTTTTTTCCTGCTACATAATGTTTTTTTTAGATTTGCTATCCCACTTTTTGTTTTCCGGTCACCATCATCAACTTCATTTTTTCTTATAGGAACTACATTGGATTCTTTTCGTTTTGAATAGAACCAGATTCTACCTTTTCATTGATGTAACATAAATTCTTCTTTTTCGAAAAATTGGATATATTAAAAAAAATATTTTTTATCATAATAGACTTTGACATTGATGTTCCTGAATTTGACTTTCAATTTGTTATACTCAATGACATTTTGTTAGTGTACGAAGCGATTTCATCAAAGAATATTGCCAACATTTATAAAATAATTCAATTATTGAATGAATTTAATATAACTGTCGATCATTTCATAGACGGCTTCATTGTTTTCGAAAATATCACTAGTATTCTACCTTTTTCTAGGTTAATTAATGAAACTTCAGAATGATACATATTCAGAAGTTGGAAATATTTTTGGTTTTCTATGAAAAGCGGTAAAATTTCGAAGGAAAAAATATATGTAGAACAAGCATAGAAGTTTCCTTCAGGTATTAATGAGTGGAGAAAATCCATCCGAAACAACCACTTTCAAGGATATGAATATGAACATTATTCATAGCGGAATGGAATGGAAATGAACAAATGACCAGCTACAAAAAAATGTGAGCCGTCACATTGTATAATTGAAATAAACATGAAATTTTTTTAATGTGATAGTGTGTTAAAATATGTATCTAAACAGATGATGTACAAAAACGAATCTACGTTCCCAGAAAGCTGACCTGATAAGTGTCAAGGAAAACGAATAATACTGAACGGTCTTACTTATTTATGACCATGTTTATTTAGGATAATGATTGTGCATTCCTACGTGCGCCGTAATCTTATATTAATGGATTTTAACAATGCCCTCGAATAGGTCTGGGGTGTGAAGATAAAATATTATAAGAATATAACTAGTTAGTCGTTCTTATGTGTCTAAAGTAGAAGCACTGAAATATACTCTCGTGTTCTCCTATTTATTGTGTGTTATTCAACCACTGATGAACTGTGTAATAATTCAATAGTATCACTGCAGTTTTTAAATAAAAAAATAAATGTTTAAATGGTAAACAAATAATAAAACAAAAAATTATGTTGGAAATAAATTTTAGGGGTTGCGTTTTCCATCCCTTATAGCCATGGGGTGAACCAAATAAGTGTCTTTTTGGTAGTACTAAACGTCAGGATAATTTAAATTTTATTACTTTTTTATTGATTGTGAAAAAAATTGATATACAAATTTTATGTACCCCCTTCAAGGGATGTATCTAAGCAATTGATGCTCGACTGAAATTTTTCATATGAAAGATCTTCTCATTTTTTATGAATAATCACCTCCTTAAATGTTTTACACTTATTTAGTTACACCCTGTGTAATATATTTGTAAAGGAATTTAATTGGATCTATATCTATCTTATATGATACAACTTCTTTGAAAATGGAATAATTATGTATTGTTCATTGCTATCTGGTTGAAAAATTTCGTGTTAGAATACTAGTGTTGAAAATATTCTCAACAGGCTACTTTGTTAATACCATCTTTTAATACTCTTGACAACCATTAAAAATTTCACTTTCGATGACAGTTGTACAAAAATAAATTTTCAGCACCACGGATCTCTAAAATGAAGGTGGGTCCATGCTTGTACGAACTTTTCACTTTATGAAGAACTGAGGAATTGCCCTGTAAAATATCGGACACTTATTACATAACTTCCTGTATAACTGTGCTTATACCTCTCCTTCACTTTGAAACTCATACCGATGTAAGTTCAAATTGTTCGAGAGCAACTCTCGAATTACATCTCCTCGTGAAATATTTCAAAGATTGAGTGCTTTCGCGGACACGAAATCAAAAACCATTCGACTTTCAGGCATCAAAAAGGATAACACGTCGTTATTGAATCCTCAACTGTGAATGGAATGGATCAAAAGGCATGCCTAATGATAGATGGGGATCAATTGACTGAGATCAGGTTGGCAATACAGGAACACGATATCGGATAAAAATTTTTGAAAGAGGGTTTTGTGAGTTATGAGCGAAGATGCTGTTCCATCTGGAATACACGATTGAAAAGGAAAAATAATGAGGGTAAGGTATAAATGTGGTGCTACCCAACTTTGGCCGATGTTAGATCAATTAGCTATTATCAGAGCAATTATTTTTACAAAGAAGATTCAATTTTTCTTGTATGCCATAAAAAAGAATGACACGAACAATACTATGAATCTTGGTTCAAAAAAAGTTGCCAACAGTGCATGAAATTTCAAAGAGCAAATAATCATGACAAGTTTGTGAGAGCTAGTAATATGCAGAAAGTACTTTCTACTTAATACAAATTACTCTGAATCAGTTAAGAGGCTGTAAATGAACGTGATGTATGCCAATTTTGATTTCGAGGGGGATCCATCTGTACCTGAGAATAACATCTCTGTAAGCCACTTTCTCTCTACAACAATCCACATGCAGCACAAAAAATATTTTCCAAGGAATCATCTACAGTAGTTGGTTGTGTCTTGTAGACTCTTGATTTTGAACATTTTCTTAAATAAAGGCCAATGGAGTCAGATCAGGAGATTTAGATCCACAATGCCGGACCTTACTTTTGGGCAACGTCTAGTCAAGCGAATTCATTTTAAAACAGCTTAATATCAACGAGGCATCTGGTCCTGATGAAGTGCCCGTCATCGTAGGTACTTGAGAGAAGTGCGCCAGTGGACTCACAGTAGTATTTCGCAGACTTTTCAACATGTCTTACAGGAAAGGGATTTTTTTCTTCTAGTTGAAATATTGCTTACGTTCAGCGTATTTCCAACAAGGAAAAGAAAAATCTTACAAATAACTATAGATCAATCCCATTACAATCAGTGACATCAAAAATCATGAAGAGAGCCATAATCCACCATATCCCTAAATATTTGGAAGGATTCAACATCTTGAGCGGTCATCAATATGACTTTCGAAAACAAATATCAACAGGCGACCTTCTATCGTATCTGTCTGTCTGTTTAAAATCTGTTTTTCCGTTAATCAGCTGTCGCCCCCATACGAACGACAACTCTCAGAAGTTAAAAAACTTGTGCGAGCTAACGACTAACGAGGTCTTACCTTTTAACGTGTGATTCCTAACACGTGTGATTCCTAAATATGTCACCCATATTTGAAATAACGAAATCGTTAAACATATAGAGTCAATAGCTGTTGCGCTTGATATTACTATAGCCTTTGAGCGTGTGTGGCATGAGAATTTGCGGGCCAAATTTCGTTGCTATGGATTGTCGGATCATTTTTGTGTGTAGCTCTCCAGCTTCTTGAAAAATTCGTTCCTTGCATACCTTCGATGGATATCTCTCGAATAATTTCATCATCAACGTAGGTATTCCACAGGGATACATATGGTCTTTAACTTTTTTCTATGTCATAAAAAATTTAAAACGAAATTCTTGTGTTCTAACACAACATGTTCTAGATAATGATCATTCAGTCAACTATACTAACACCAAAATTCTCCACTTCGAACCAGATTCAAATAAAAGGCAATTTCTGGAAACGATTTTTTAATGAGTATCTCCGGGTGATCATTCTGTAGAGTGAGTGTTGAATGTGATACAACCGGTACACTATGCATGATTGAATATTGTTGTCTTCAATAGAAAGATGAAAAATATCACCTAGATTGTTAGAAATGAAATCAGTTGATAATAAATACCGCAATTCATTCGATGAGTTTTTGTTAAGGAACGATCGGAGTGCAGTTTCTAGTTATCACTTCGTTTTACTTTTTTCTAGAATATATAACAAGTCTTAATATAGATAGAAACAACTTGTGAGTCATTATGCCATGTAACAATAATGGAAGTTTCTTTTAGTTGTAAAACAAAAAAAATATTCATTTCTTTGTCTGTTCGTATATTGAAAACGCTATATACAAAACGTGATAGTATGTATCAGTTAAGTGGAATGAATTTGATAATGAATAAATAATGCGTTTGTTTGAAAGTAGTTGCCAATGTTTCATGGTTAATTTTGCTAGTTCGGACTTCCATTGTCCAATATGATATATGATTTGGAATTCAGACTGAACACCTCTCAGAAGCACATCAACAACGTAAAACTTTCCAACACATTCACGATGGAGACGGAAATCCACAGCGACATACCATTCCACTTTCTGCTTTGAAAAGTTTTTTGGAGATGAATATAGACACCAGCATGTCTCGACACAATCATATCGCTGGAATTGCGAAGGCTGCTTCTCAAAAGCTTAGAACATTTTTCAGAACCAGAAAAATGTACGCATCTAGCAACTTTTGATACTTTATAAAACTCAGATAAGACTTTTTTTGGAGTATTGTTCTCATGTATGGAACTTCGCCCCTAAGCATACCCTAAAGCTGCTGTATTCCATCCAGGAACGAGTCATCCGCCTGATTGAGGACACGAACATAGAACATCAAAGAAAGTTGCAGATTTGTATCTTTTCTATAGCTCCTTTCAGATGAAGTATGAGCGGAGCGATACAAATTAGAATTACGCGACGACTATGGCTTCTCAACGTTTTGAGTTTCAGCTCAGTACACCTCGAACTACACTTTCTAAGAACTCTTTCATTTGGAGAACAACCTTCATGTGGAATAAACTTCCTGAGAATATTTTTCCGAATATATTTGATCACCAGCGATTCCAATCCAATGTGAATCGCTACTTTCGCACAGGCACCGATCTTAGAAACCCTCAAGGATGTTTCTGTAGTGCTTGTGTTTTGTTCTTTGAAGAGAAATGATGATTTTTGTGCATTTCCTAAACGTTGTCATAACATTATTATTCAAATTCAAAATTTCTCTCACATTTTCATGTACGTAAATATTACTGAGTTCGCGTTATATTCATGTAATGTTCGAAATCCCAACATATCACTTCAACTGTAAGGTGAATTCTTTAGGGATGTGATATTCCAATTGAAATAATTTTCTCACACCGCATCTGATAAAGAGTTAATATCATCAGAAAGTGACTGAAACTCACTTTCTTTTTGTATACATCTGGACAAACAATTTCCGTCATTGAATTAGTTTCCGTCATCAGTTAATATGTTATTTTTTATCTTATCCAAATTTTTAATTAACTTGTTATTATATCTAAAATTTCCATAATACAATTTTTCTCGTTATTTTTTTCTAAGAGGGTCCATATATTTTTATCGATTAGCACATTGACAACTGCTATTTTAATTTTCATGTTTTTTAGATAAATATGATTTTTACTGTTTTAATATTATACAGTGTGTCCTTCGATTGCGTTTGCAAAGATGTTTTGGATTCAAGAGAATTGTGCCAAAAATTGATTTGTGTCAACCTTCTCGAAAAATTCAAGAATTGTAATTCAGAATTTCAATCATGAATTATCCAATCACAATTACAATTACCCCAGAAATTGATTTTACTGATGTCACATGCTCCTAGATGATTGCCCATAGCACAAATGTGCCCCTATATCAAGATGGAAAATGGAAAAAATTCCATTTGTGCTTTCACGAACGGAAGAAAATTCCTATCAGTATGGTTCTTTCACTGAGAATAGCTAATTTCATTTCGATATTTTCTTTGACGTCAAAGTGACGTAGACAACTCAGTTTCTCATTGCTGAAAATTCATTCAGGTAACACTTCATTGGGAGACTCTCATTGTCATGTGAAAATCTCACAAAATAGTGTTATAGTTCAAGTAAACGATATACAGGCTGATTCACGGTGGAAGGCACATTAGACGTTTCTGGTGAACCAGACAACGGATCACTTTGAAAATTTAAAGGATAGCATATTCGGACATTCTCTAGTCAAATAAAATATTTTAGACAATGCGGTGTTGCCGCTTCTATTAGAAAGCAGTAGCAACTTTGATTTTTCAAATGAAACACTCTGTATATAATATTATTTTT